>JAVJIF010022606.1:0-82740 GCA_038442645.1 Agave tequilana
CTCTTAACCGAAGACTTAAAATCAAATCTATTCCACTCATACAGCCCCTAACCCACTTATAAGGCCTAGTTTGGCGACATAGTTTCTCAAGCCGGGGTTTCATTTAAGCTAAAATGAAATTTGAGGTTTGTAACCATACAAACCACAGTTTCTTAACTCCACTCAAAGTGGAGTTTCATAAACCCCAATTTCATAAGGTTTGGAGGCCTCCAAACCCCGGTTCCCAAAACTCCATCTTGGTTCCAAAACAAGGCACAATTTCAGTAACCTTGTTTTGAGCCCCAAACTCTTCCAAAACCTCAGTTTGGAAAACTAAACCTTGTTCCCAAAGGAAGCTTAAAGCCCTCTGATTATGTTTCTTTGGCTGCTTTTGACTGTAAATCTCCATAGTATGTGAGCCAGTTTTGATTGTCAACACCCATGTCGTCCTCTCCATTTCAAAAACTTATAGACCAAGAAAAACGAAGGGCATTATTTAGCTAAGGAGCCTTGATGAGTTCTTGATTTGAATGCTTGGGTCGGTTGTTGAGTTCTGTCACCATATGACTAACCTCAAACCCTGTGATCCATGGTGCTGAAGAAGTTGAAGTTTGAGCTTGGTTTTTCTTGGTATCTATTGGAGTTTTAGACAAACAGGATACTTCTCCTATGTGAGTTGGATCCTACATGTGGAATTGACTCAACTAAACTAATTTAACGCCATTGATTCCTATCTCTTAGTAGGAGTTATTGCTTCATATTTTTAAGAATGGGCTGATATTATTGGGTTCACTCGTGCGCCTGGTGAGATAGTGTATTCTATGTATTGGGATCACATTTGACACTAGTAGTTTTGTCGTTCTTACAGGTTCTGCTGTGGACTTTATTAATCAAGCTTTGTCATCCTTTTTTATTCTGGTTTGATAACTATATTTGTTTGTTGTATATATCCTTGAGTATTTGCTCCAAATCAATTACCGTTACTTTTCTTCCCTCAAACCTACACGCAGGATCCCAAGTTTTAAGCAGGTCTGGGTATGTAAAGAGGTTTATCAAAAATAAATCTTTATTATAAACCAATATTTTCCTATAAGAAAGAACCCAGACTTGAAAGGGAGGTATTTAAAAAAAAAAAAAGTAACCCCATATTTCTTTTGAAATAAAGAAAGAAACCACATTTTTACATCCAAGGAATCCCCTGAACAGAGTGCATAACTTGCTACCGAGAATGATGTCATGAAATTCTCTTCTTCTTGAAGAAAAAGTTAGATAAAAGACCTAATGAATTCAACCAATTCAAAAACCCAGTAACAGTCTTAAAATTTAATAGCTTATCATCAAAGGAAAAAAAAAAAAAGGAGGCGACTTGGGATGATAAATCACCTGAACAATGGATTTTCCAAAATGGGTCGAGAAGAATTCGAGGTTTGGTTGCCCATCCTCTTTGACCCAATCCCTGCAAGCCCTCCAATCGTCCATAAGGCCAGTAAGAACCACAGGCTGGTTCTTCTTCAAATATTTCTCTGCGAAAGATTTGTAGCTAAGCTCTTTACCATTTACTCTCTCGACTACTGCTTCAATTCTAAGGCCCATCTCTCCTTTGGTCTTC
The DNA here is from genome assembly GCA_038442645.1 of Agave tequilana. Taxonomy (NCBI): domain Eukaryota; kingdom Viridiplantae; phylum Streptophyta; class Magnoliopsida; order Asparagales; family Asparagaceae; genus Agave; species Agave tequilana. Next base: position 1,589 of record JAVJIF010022606.1, read on the forward strand.
CTGAAAACTCTCTTCTTCAAACCAAAAATTCCAATCTCAAAGAAACAAGACGAGAGGAGAAGGCTCCGTTGTAGTGCCGCTATGTCGAGTCGAGTCGGGTCGAATCTGGTCGGGTTTATGATTTGGGCTCAAAGTTAAATTTTCAGTAGAAAATTGACCGTTCCTTCAGAAAGAGGAGGAGTAGAAAAAGAAGAAGGAGGAAAAAAATTAAGAAGAAGAAGGAGAAAATGAACGGATTGATAAAATTTTTATATGAGTCACAGGAGAAAACCTCCTTCCAGTAAATTTATTTTGAGCGAATTAATAAGCTCTTTTACCTTCGCTCACTGTAATGGTCGGCATTGTCCTTCACGTCCACAATATTTTTCCTTTCTAATAGGAATTCACGTCCACAACTATCAAGTGAGAAATGATTTTTTTTATTATGAGTAAATTTTGAAGGAAAAAAAACCCTTGTATTATCAACATTTTTTACAAAACCTTCCTTTTACATAGAGAAACCCTGTGTTCTACTGAATTCATTAGAAAAACACTTGTATTTTTGTAAGATTTTATTGGTTTTTTAACAAAATCTAAGACGATGCATGAGAAATTTTTTGTCAATCTTAAATAGCATGTCTGTTTTATGTTAAATCTAATAAAAACAACAGATTTTCTACTTGCAACAGTACAAAGGTTTTTCCAAGCGAGTTTAATAAAACAGTGATTTTCTGTTTTTTCATAGAACTTAGGATTTTCTATAATTTTCTCTATTTATTATATCTACTTTTGTGCGCGTGTGTGTGTGTGTGTGTGTGGTGAGAGAGAGAGAGAGAGAGAGAGAGAGAAGGGGGATTATTTTTTTTTTTTTAACTGCATTGTGTGATTCAAGTTTTGAGAAGCACAGCATCCTCTTGCTGAGATTATTTCCTAAAACAAGAAGAAGGTTCAAATATATAAAATCAATTGAAACATTAATGGGCTTGCAAAGGCCACAAACAGATATGAATTTGTCTAAGAGACTTGAAATCCATATTTGCTCAAAAGAGTCAACCTCATTTGATTATGAGTTCAAATACATTAATTAAGATTCTCCACAGTGAATAATGAAAATTCACCAAGTATTATGATGTTTTGCATTTAAACTATATTGTATACACATTTTGTTATTCTTGACAATCTAATTCAAGATTAAGATTATTCTAATTAGTCAGGTCGGTGAAAATCAGATGGGGAGGTTTTTCGTTCGATAGAACGTTCTTTTATTTTTAAGAACCACCTTTAATTTCTTTTTTTAGTTAAACACCAATTAGACTAGTATTAATCAGTCTCTATAGAACCAATATAACAACATAATATTTATAAACATAAATATTTCATCATAATCCTTGCAATAAGAACGTTAGTTCAAAATTATACAAGATATGAAGTAAGTTACGCGTATAGCGAAATCCTTAAGACAATTACGTCCCCCACTGCGGTGCTAACAGGTTAATAGACGTTGGTCTCCCAAGATACAACACTCCTTCACGATATTTAGATAGCACTAACCAAAAATCATATAGTAGAACTCAAGGCATTCAGTACCTTTCACTGAATTTGAAGAAGAATAAACTCGGACCAAGACTAAGTTCAGACACAGAATCTGTCTTAATTTTAGTGGAAATATTCAGAGTAAGAGAAAGCAAGGAAGAGAGAAATTTCTAATTGAATGGGTGTGTTTTCTGGGGCCGAAAGCAGTCCTTTTATAGGATTTTTGAATAGCAGCTGGAGTGGATGGTTACAGCAGTTCAAAAAACTGCTCTATTAAACAGTTCAGACAACCGTTCTGAACCGTTTCATTCCGAACTGTTTGGAACAGATTGTACTGTTTCAAAAAAATTCGAATTTGAGCGCTGGGCGTTTTGGATAGGTCGGGCACGAACACGTACCCGCACCCATCGCAACCCACAACAAAATTTGAACGGGTGGGCGCGCAAAACCGCAACCCAACCGGCTCGCACAGCACCAGCACTGACGTCGGTGCTGAGCCGGGGCAGACAGAGGCGGCACGCATCCCCCCAAACGTTCGCGAAAACTCCAAGTACCCTAAGGGCACACCCTTAACTCTAAACTTTTCATATTTAAACTGAAAAGTCACCTAGAGGGGGGTGAATAGGTGACAATGCTAATCTATGATTTAAATGCGGAATTTAATAACTTAATGCAAATTACACTCAAGTGTGATCAACAAATGATTCACACACAACCAAGCCAAGCAAATATGAATGCACAATATGAATAAGGCAAGGCACAAAGTAAAGAGAGAGATAGAGAGAGCCAATGGATCAAGCGCAAACAACAAGATATGTTATCGAGGTTCGAGCACCCAGCTCTACATCCCCGCCTTCGACACACGAAGGATTTCCACTAGCTCGTCCACTTAGGACCCTTTACAAGGAGTACCCAACTCCTCTCTTTACAACCTCCTCCCTGAGGCACAAATCCAAGCCAACCAACACAACCTCCTCCTTGAGGCAAACTCCAACAATCACAACCTCCTCCTTGAGGAAAATTCCAAACCAATACAACAAACTCCCAATCACCAACCAATACAAGGATCACCTCTCAACTAGAGGGATACAACCCAAAGCACAAAGCTAAGAAAAGATTGGGTTACAACTTGGTGGTCACAACAACAACCACAAACAACTTCTTCTTCCACACAAATAACCTATAGATATAGATAGTAGATTTTTGCTCAAGTGTGGAGAAAACCAAAGGAATGGAAATCAAAAATCACAAAGAAAATCCTTGGGAAAAATCAAGAAATCAAGATAGAATAGTTCAATCAAAATTCTTTCCCAAAAACCCTTTCTTTGATTTTCAAAACCCTAATGAAAACACCAAATGGATTGTACAATTCAAGCTCAAAAACTTCTTTTGATTGCTTTGAAAACACCAGAGAATCAGCAAAAATTCGCACAGAAAATCTTAGAGAAAACCTCTCTCAAATGGGGTATTTATAGGCAATTACAGAAAATAGCCGTTTACAGAACTTTTGCCAGAAATAGCCTTCCGGTCGACCGGGACGGTCGACCGCCCAACGGTCAAATTTAGAACCGTTGTGGCTACCGGTCGACCGCCTCGGTCGACCGAAAATACCTGAGAGCAAACAGCTCTCTGTCGGTCGACCGCTTCGGTCGACCGGATGCAGTGTCAGCCTGCGTGCACGTATCCGTGCACGTCAGTCGACCGGAACGGTCGACTGGCTTCTTTGATGCGGTCGACCGTACCAGTCGACCGGCCAAGCCTGGCAGACAAAAATCAGGTCTGAAATCTGGGGAAAAAATATTATAATAAATCCCACAAAATCTCTAAAATTCCACAAAAATAGTTTTATCATTTTATATTGAAATACAAACTAGTGTTAAAAATCCTAACACAAATTTCAAACATATTTGACTATTTTTGTGTCATAGAAATTTTGCCAAAAACCAAAAACCGTATTTTCTAAAACCTTGTATTTTGAATAGAAAATACACATTGTCTAAAACTTATCCATGATACAAAAATATGATATTTAAACACTTTGAAGCATATTGTATATGAATAGAAATTCAATATACAAGAAACATATATATATCATGATTTTTGTCATTAAGTCCAAAAATATGTTTTGTTGTAAATACCAAAACATAAAACACATGGAATAGATTATCAAACAAAGTTTGTCTAAACAATTGAAGCATGCATGTATATAGAACAAATCTAATATACATAAACCATGTAAACTTGTTTTGATAAAAAATCTATTCATGAAAACCAAGATCGGTTAAACCTAAAACCGAAAATCGAAACATGAAAGGTGTGTGTGTTGTGAACTTGAGCTTATCATACTATTCTAATCTTTACAATTAGGATCTAAACCCAAACTAAAACTATGGATACCTAAGTCTTCTTGTAGAGCGCAATCTCCAAGCTAGAGCGCAATCTCCAAGTCGGCTCGATCCAAAAACTCTTGATTCACCGAGCAAGTGCAATGTATGATCTTTGATGCGCGGGCTCTTGAATCAACATGTGCAAGCTTCCAATACATCTTGTTGAAGCTAAACACCAACTAATATCTTGATTAATAAACTGAAACTAAAATCACAAGATAATTAGTACACATAACTACATGAGTTAATCATCATCAAAACTAGAGTGAAAGGCCTTTGGGCCAACAATCTCCCCCTTTTTGATGATGACAAAACTCATGGAGTTATATATGCATGGATTAAAGTAAAGCTTCAAAGAAGCTCCCCCTTAACTCATGCATAGGAATAAACAAACAATAAGATGCATATAAACAGGGTATATAAACAGGGTTCTTGACATAAAATGAATATGCATATGAAACATGCTATTGATTCCAATTAAAACAAAACAACATGCTCTTGATACCAATGGATACTAATAAAAACAAAACTCATAATGCTCTTGATACCAATACCAATGGAGATGAAATGAACATAAAACTGAAAACTCATGCATATCAACTCCAATAAATCTTCTCCCCTTTTTGTCAATCATCAACAAAGGGTTAAAAACAAAATAGATATGAATTCTTCTCCCCCTAAATATATGAAACAAAGAATAAACAAACTACTTCAAGGGGTGAAACCAAAAATGATACCAATTAAAAAAAATGTCAAAGAAGTGCATTATGATATCAATAGAAAGTGATCATAAAAACATTTAAGAAATGCCTACCAATTACCAATTGAAAGTAAGAGGGGCATTGAAAACAAATATGATCCCAATTGAAATTAAAACATATTGAAAATAAAACACATGATACCAATTGAAAAACACATTGATACCAATTTGAGTGAACAAATGCATCTTGATACCAATTGAAGATCTTTATAAGCATATGATACCAATTAAAAATCAATAATCATTCTTAAATCATTTTTTTTCTCATAAAGTTAGGGAGTGGGAAACAAAATCAATGGTAAACTAAATACCAATTGAAAAATTGAAATGTGAGTTTTCTCCCCCTTTATGAAATACCAACTAAACATATGCTTAAGCTAGAAATAAGATACCAATTGAAAACTAAGTCAATTGAAATAATGTTAAAGCTCAAGCTTAGCATAAGCAAGATAATGATAATGCTTGTATATAGAAACCAATTGAACCAATTGAAAATGATGGTCATTAAAAAAATCAAGCTTATCATAAGCAAAATTAGTGCATAAATCTTGAAGCACAAATAAATTATCTATATATGTATGTAAGAAATAGATACCAATTGTAAATTGATACTATATGAAGTGTATGCATACATATATATAAAACAAAACATATATGAGTATACAAAAGGATGTCAAGATTTGATACCAATTGAAAGAATTCAATGATACCAATTGAAACAACAATAAGATCAAGTGTATATCTCATATTCACTACCACCCAATCATGTGCAAGTTTAAAATGATTTTCATTATAAAGCATACATGAATATGATCTCCCATCCAACCACCCTTAGAAGGTAGGGGTTTTCAAAAAAATAGATTTGAAAGTGTAGTTTGTTTGAAAATCTCTACCAAAAGTGAAGAACACGAACTAGTTTTGGAAAATCTAGAAAAACTAGAACGAGATCCTTCAAATAGGGAAATGAAAACAAAATAGTTTTTCATGAAATACATGTAAATCACATGGCACTAAACACTCAAAGTTCATAAAGCCCATATCATAGTCTCATGAAAACAAATCATGAGTAAACAATAAAGTGAGTGAACAAGTGTTATGTGACACATATCAATCATGAAAATATTCAATTAAGCTCATGTGAAATTCCTTAAAAAAAACATGAAACCATGAAAAATCAAAATTTTCATAAAAACACAATTTATACTTCAAGGCATATGTATGTCATATACAAACCAACGCATACATACATATCCTAAACATGATGAGTCCACAAAGTATATGCATGAATGCACGTGGCTCAAGGATGTATATGTATAGTCAATAGTTTGGACTAGATAGACATATACATGAAGTTAAAACACATGATCATACAATCATATCCAAAAATGGGAATACAAGTTAGAATGCATGAATCATCAAAACTAGACTATACTAGCACATCTAATGGGTACAAATAGGCATCCAAGCACAAACATATATAAAGGTTTATTTGTGGCCCATTCTATGTACAAGTATAACTCCTAGTTTTCATGAAAACTAACATCTAAGCATATATTCAAATCATAAAGCATAAAACAAGTCATAAATCAACAATTATTCTAAAAATGATCCTTATGTAAATTCATATGCTATAAGAATCAAGATATACATAATATCAAAACAATTGTGAAAACACAAAATATGGAATCATATAAACAATGGTGATCACAAATTGCAATACATGTATAGCAATGAACATACTAATCAACACATGAATCATTAAAACACGAAATCATAGAATCATGAATATCATATGATCATTGTGCATATGCATGTACATTAGATCTAAAGCATACATGTTAGTTTAAACAAGGTGAGACACTAAATGTAGATTCCAAATGAAGCATGGGTGCTCAAGTAGCTAAACATGTACAACTTTAATATAATGGCACAAGCATAATGGACAATAAAACACAACATGCTATAATGAAAAGCATGTAAACACTAAATGGAGTAAGGGATTGTTACCAAAACCAATGGGGCAACTCTCCATGTCTCCAAAACACGATGGTCCTCCCACCAAATCTCCTTGAGAGTGAAGCATCCAAATGGTTCTCCTTTTAGCTTAGAATGCATCCACCTCAAGGCACCAATACCCTCACGTGACGCGAGAGCCTCCACCTACATCAAACATCAAAGAGGTGGATCTTGGTACCCATTTCTTTGTGGGTCCACGGGGGTTAGTATCTTTTCTAACCCAAACATAATTAGTTGCTAAATTTTCATGATAAATGCGATCATAACAAAATCTAGCAAGGTGGCCTTTTCGACCACAATGTGTACATGTGTACACGTGAGCATACATATGATGGTGGTGATCATGAAAAGCATGTGTATGCCTAGATGGGTGTGCATGCAAGGTTGGAACTTGTTTCTTGCGAACCAAGGTTTCCAATCGTGTGTGATTCATGGCACAATGGCTCAAAGTGGAGCCCAAACAATCAACACTTTTCTTCAAATTGTTTATATCATTTTCTATGCTAGAAGACAAAGTGGAACATGCTATAGGAGTGCAAGAAGTAGAAGCTACACTAGCATGACAAACATGAATATCAATCTCATTTTGTAAAGATTTATTTTTAATCAAAACCAAATCCAATTCTTTTGTAATTGAATCAATTTTATTTTTCAAAGTAAGATTTTCTTTGAAAACAAGATCCAATCTAGAAGACAAAACCTCATTGTGTTCTACAACATCATCAAAACCATTTTTGTTTTTCAAATCTTCAATCTCTTTAAGTGCAAGTTCAAGTTGAGATTGTAGTGAGTCACGTTCACTAGTGATCTCTTCTTTTTCTTGCAAAATCACTTCAAAATTAGAACATAAATCCTTTAATTCATTTTTCAAAACAAGATTATTCTCTTTCAAAAGTTTGTGTTTTTCTAAGAATTTTTCAAGCTTTTGAGTAAGTTCCATATTTAAAGTTTGAACCTCAAAACAACCATGGCAATAAGAATTAGAGCTATCATCAAGAGGGGAATCCGAGTGTACCTCAAGGGAGTCTTTCCCTTGGACCATGAAGCATTTATCTTTGGACATGTCTCTCTTGGATCTCCTCAAATTGTTGATGATCCTTGGAAGCTCGGGAGACGTTAAGATGCTCCAAACTGCAAAAGCCGAATCATAGCGATCAAAAATAGGTAAAAGATGTTCATTTAGAGATGCTAGAAGTGTCCTAAGGGCTAATGCATTGGCCTTCTTATGCTTGCTACTATTAGGGAGGGATTCTATAGTGATGGCTTGATAAACTAAATGTCCTAGTCCTTTTAGATGTCTAATCATGTCAACCTTCCAAGAGTCAAATCTAAAATGGTCAAACATAGGAGGGCTAGCCATGAGTGCAAACTAGTATGAGTGCAAATGAAAATGCAAATGAAGATTAGCAAACCAAGATCACTCCTAGGTGGTTAAACCTAAATATCAGGAGCACTAGCTCTGATACCAATTGAAAAGTCACCTAGAGGGGGGGTGAATAGGTGACAATGCTAATCTATGAACTAAATGCGGAATTTAAAAACTTAATGCAAATTACACTCAAGTGTGATCAACAAATGATTCACACACAACCAAGCCAAGCAAATATGAATGCACAATATGAATAAGGCAAGGCACAAAGTAAAGAGAGAGATAGAGAGAGCCAATGGATCAAGCGCAAACAACAAGATATGTTATCGAGGTTCGAGCACCCAGCTCTACATCCCCGCCTTCGACACACGAAGGATTTCCACTAGCTCGTCCACTTAGGACCCTTTACAAGGAGTACCCAACTCCTCTCTTTACAACCTCCTCCCTGAGGCACAAATCCAAGCCAACCAACACAACCTCCTCCTTGAGGCAAACTCCAACAATCACAACCTCCTCCTTGAGGCAAATTCCAAACCAATACAACAAACTCCCAATCACCAACCAATACAAGGATCACCTCTCAACTAGAGGGATACAACCCAAAGCACAAAGCTAAGAAAAGATTGGGTTACAACTTGGTGGTCACAACAACAACCACAAACAACTTCTTCTTCCACACAAATAACCTATAGATATAGATAGTAGATTTTTGCTCAAGTGTGGAGAAAACCAAAGGAATGGAAATCAGAAATCACAAAGAAAATCCTTGGGAAAAATCAAGAAATCAAGATAGAATAGTTCAATCAAAATTCTTTCCCAAAAACCCTTTCTTTGATTTTCCAAACCCTAATGAAAACACCAAATGGATTGTACAATTCAAGCTCAAAAACTTCTTTTGATTGCTTTGAAAACACCAGAGAATCAGCAAAAATTCGCACAGAAAATCTTAGAGAAAACCTCTCTCAAATGGGGTATTTATAGGCAATTACAGAAAATAGCCGTTTACAGAACTTTTGCCAGAAATAGCCTTCCGGTCGACCGGGACGGTCGACCGCCCAACGGTCAAATTTAGAACCGTTGTGGCTACCGGTCGACCGCCTCGGTCGACCGAAAATACCTGAGAGCAAACTGCTCTCTGTCGGTCGACCGCTTCGGTCGACCGGATGCAGTGTCAGCCTGCGTGCACGTATCCGTGCACGTCAGTCGACCGGAACGGTCGACTGGCTTCTTTGGTGCGGTCGACCGTACCAGTCGACCGGCCAAGCCTGGCAGACAAAAATCAGGTCTGAAATCTGGGGAAAAAATATTATAATAAATCCCACAAAATCTCTAAAATTCCACAAAAATAGTTTTATCATTTTATATTGAAATACAAACTTGTGTTAAAAATCCTAACACAAATTTCAAACATATTTGACTATTTTTGTGTCATGGAAATTTTACCAAAAACCAAAAACCGTATTTTCTAAAACCTTGTATTTTGAATAGAAAATACACATTGTCTAAAACTTATCCATGATACAAAAATATGATATTTAAACACTTTGAAGCATATTGTATATGAATAGAAATTCAATATACAAGAAACATATATATATCATGATTTTTGTCATTAAGTCCAAAAATATGTTTTGTTGTAAATACCAAAATATAAAACACATGGAATAGATTATCAAACAAAGTTTGTCTAAACAATTGAAGCATGCATGTATATAGAACAAATCTAATATACATAAACCATGTAAACTTGTTTTGATAAAAAATCTATTCATGAAAACCAAGATCGGTTAAACCTAAAACCGAAAATCAAAACATGAAAGGTGTGTGTGTTGTGAACTTGAGCTTATCATACTATTCTAATCTTTACAATTAGGATCTAAACCCAAACTAAAACTATGGATACCTAAGTCTTCTTGTAGAGCGCAATCTCCAAGCTAGACGCAATCTCCAAGTAGGCTCGATCCAAAAACTTTTGATTCACCGAGCAAGTGCAATGTATGATCTTTGATGCGCGGGCTCTTGAATCAACATGTGCAACCTTCCAATACATCTTGTTGAAGCTAAACAGCAACTAATATCTTAATTAATAAACTGAAACTAAAATCACAAGATAATTAGTACACATAACTACATGAGTTAATCATCATCAAAACTAGAGTGAAAGGCCTTTGGGCCAACATAAACCACTCAACTTCCTTTACCACTTACAATGTGGTATCAAAGAGTTTTCACTCTGTTTGGTCCCATTTTGCTCTTGTATTATGTCAACTTTCAACTTGAATATCTCATTCATTCGAGAATGGAATGAACATGTGAATATACCACGTTCATCCCCAATAAAAGGAGAACACATTCTAACCATCTCCCGTGCGTTTAGAGCAGCGGTTTCCACCTAAAATTTCAGCTTAAGTTACGCTAAAAATTCACTTGAAATTTCTTATTTCCAATAATACCCCACAATGGATGGAGATTTAAGAAAATATACGCACTATGAGACTGACTCTATAGTGAAAGGCACTTTAGGAAAGAAACTCCATCAGGATAGGTGAACTAGGTTTTGAATCTTCTATAGTGAAAGCCTTATCGAACTTACTGGCCCATCAGCAAACTAGATCTTAAGCTGTCGGATGTTTATATAAGTAAACAGGCCTCACACAGTAACTTTTCAAAATCAACTTTGGTTCTCGGTTGTGTCCATTTCAGCCCTGGACATTCTTGATTTTAGATAGTGTATTTAGAGAATCACAACCTCCATAGAGACTCTCAAAGAGCCGGCCCCAGCTTTATACTCACATAGGTGATCGTCCTATTAAGAGTAGGCTATTCTACTCCACTTGTTTTGATAACAAGCTATAAACATTATTAAAAGCGTTAAACTTATCTTAAATCCAATTGTAGAAGGCGCTTAGGTGCACTATAGGAATAGGTAGGAGTCAACCTCCTAAGTGCTTACTCGCAAAGTCAATTATCACTAGTTTTTCTTCTTGAACTTAGTTTGTAGGATCTCCAGTCCGTAAGTGAGGTTTTCATAAGCTGACTTGGTATGGTTAAGCTGACTTGGTATGGTTAAGTTTTCACTCAAACTTTTAGTAAACAGACCCGCTAGGTTATCTTTTGACGCCACAAAGTTAATTGAGATAACTCCATTTGAGAGTAACTGCCCAGCGGTGTTATGTCTATTATAGAGTGTCTAGATTTATCGTAAAAAATTTGCCCGAGAAATCGCTGCTTGGTTGTTGCAGTGAATACATATGGCGGGCACTAGCTTAGGCCATAAAGGTATATCTTTCAAAAACTGTAGAAGCCATTCTTCTTCTTCTCCAGTCTTATCCAATGCTATAAATTCTGATTCCATTGTGAAAGGGTTATGCAAGTTTATTTGAAGGATTTCCAAGATAGGGTCATACCACCGAGAGTAAAGATGTCTCTGCTAGTTGATTTTGATTTCTTAGAATCTGCAATCCAATTTGCATTAATGTATCCTTTAAGTACAGGTGGATACTTTCCATATCTCAAGGCATACTCTTTGGTATTCTTCAAGTAGCCCACTACTTGTAGTAGGCAATTCAATGATCGTCACTAGGATTACAAATGTACCTGCTCATTTACTTGCGGTGTAAGTTGTATCGAGTCTAGTGAAATTCATTAAATACATTAGACTTTCAATGATTTGAGAACAATCCAACTGTCATTTTTCAGTTTCTGTTCTTATGAAGGTAGATGTGTGGGAGAAAAGATTTGTATTCTCTTGGTCTCATATTTTTTGAATCTTTCTATCATCTTGTCCACGTATTATGACGGAAATAGACTGATTTCATCTGGTGTTCTAGTAATTTTAACATCAACAACACCCCGATCATCCATGTCAAAATTGTTAGATAACATTTTTTTTAGTGGACTTAGTAACTCCAATATTAGACAAACAGTGATACATGCATTTATGACTGTTTTAGTATAAACACACTTGTTGCATTCATTGATAGTGAATTAATTTTTAATCATAACACTATCAAACTTTTCATACCACTGTTTTGGAGCCTGTTTCAGCCCGTATAAGGATTTGACCAGTCAACACATTTTGTGTTCTTAGTCCTTGACTATAAATCCTTCAGGTTGTTCCATATATATTTCTTCATTTAATTTACCATTTAGAAATGCAGTCTTGACATCTATTTGATGGATATCTAAGTTGTGTAATGCTGCAATCACAATTAACATCCGAATAAATATTTTTCTCATTACTGGCGAATAAGTATCGAAGTAGTCAGTCCTTCTTTTTGTCGATAACCCTTACCTACTAACTTAGCCTTGTACTTATCAATAGATCCATTGAGTTTTAATTTTCTTTTGAAAATTCACTTACTCCTGATTGGTTTACTCCAAGGAGGTAAGTTTGTCAATTCTCAAGTATGGTTGCTTAGGATGGATTATATTTCGCTATTTATAGTTTCTTTTCACATTTGTACTTCTTGGGTGGACATAGCCTCCTTAAATGTTTAAAACTCGCTTTCAAGCGCATATGCTACGAAGTCTGGACCAAATAATTTAAAGATTCTCAATCTTGTACTTTTCTTGGTAAAACTTTCGCACTAACTGTTGGTTCACTAGGTCCTTCATCCCTGAACGATGTTTCATGTGTTCTTTTCCAGAAGTCTTATTTTCTTCCCGTTTGTACGGTAGGAATCTTCAAAGAACATAACATCTCTTGATTCGATAATCATGTTCACATGAATATCAGGTATTTCTGATTTGTGTACCAGAAATCGATAGGCATTGTTATTCAAGACATAGCCTATGAAAACACGGTTCATTATTTTTGATCCCAACTTAGTCTTCTTAGGTAGTGGTGCTGATACCTTTACAAGACACCCCTACATTTTGAGATAAATGGTAGGAAGGAGGCTGTCATGCCATAACTCAAATAGTATAAGACCAAGTTTCTTATGGGGTACCCTGTTTAGATATGATTTGCAGTTAACTGGGCTTTCCCCAACAAGTTCTGCAGTGCTTCTGAATTTACGAGCATGTAATTAATCATCTCTTTTAAAGTTCTGTTCTTTTATTCAGCAATCTCATTCTGTTGAGGAGTGTATGGTGCTGTAGTTTGGTGGATTATATCAAAATTAGCACATAGCTCAATTCATTGGATTTATATTCTCTACCTCGATCTGATTTTAGAATCTTTATTTTCTTGCTGAGTTGATTCTCAACCTCGGCTTTGTATGCTATAAACAGACTAATTGCCTCATTTTTACTGTTTAGAAGATACATGTAAGAATATCTTGTAAATCATTAATAAAATTAAAATAACTTTTTCTGCCTCTTGTTAGCGCAAATTTCAAGTCGCACAAGTCGCTATGAATTAACCCTAAAGGTTCAGTATTTTGATAAATTGAATGAAAAGAATTTTTTTCGAGCTGGGCCTCAACACATATCTCACACTTACGAATTTCTTTCAAGTTGAGTTTAGGAATATATTCTTGATTGCAAATGAAAGTAGTGAGAGTTACCGTCTAGCTTTGGGCTAACGGGTCGTGTCCACGAGGAGGAATGCGATGAAAGCGTTTGGTATTTTTATTTAAAAGTAAAGAATGGTGTCGGTGTTTTTTATGTTGAAAAAGAGAATGGAGAGTAAGCAAGTGATTAAAAGAAAAATTGAAAACTTAGAGAAGGCTTTGGAAAAGGTGATTTTTAAAAAGCTTGAAGATTGATTTGTTGTTTTTAATATAGGAAAAAGATCTGGGCTCACAATCTTACTACTCAAAGATATATTTTCTCTTGAAATTCTCAGTGGCTCAACTTGATCAAAGGCAAAAAACTTAAGCTTGATTATCAAAAGTCTTAAGCAAAACAAATAAGATTGTTTGAAAAAGTTTAACTCTTTTTCTAAAAAAAAATCCTCTGAACTGAATGTTAAATCATCAAGTTGTCTTTCAAGTATGAAATAAAAATAAGTTCAAGTGATGTTTTAAAAAATAGAAGTTTAAAAATTCAAACTCATACTCATGTGTCTTCAAGAACACTTTTAAAGAAGAAAGGCTTAGTTTAAGGCATACATATGATTCCGTTAGGTTCTTTATATCAAAATCATTCAAAATAAGAGAGAGATTAAAGAGAGATGATAGTGAGCCCAGAAAAAATAAATTTAGCTACTCATAATTAAGATAAAGTAAGACATGTAAATGAAATGAGACATACCCGTGAATTGGAGAAGAAGAGAAATCTTGGTCCTTTATTGATGTCACTTCAACTTTAGGTTACAGTCACTTCAACTTCAGGTTACAATCACTCTTTTCCTCTCTCTCACTGTATTTGGACTGAACTACAAATTAAAAAAAACAGAGATACAACTTCTCAATACTATCTAACAAAGAACCTAAACCCTAAAAACAAAGAGAAAAACTTAAACTAATTTCTGGTCCTTTCTCTCTGTAGAATGCAGTATTTATAGGGAAAAGCCAAATGGAGAGAGCGCACGAAGATAGAGGGAGCAAACGCTCCCCCAACAGTTTCAACAAAGCCACGAAAACGCGGCTTTGGCTGCGTTTCTGCGGCATAGGTGTGGCCAGTGGCCACACCCGGGGGGGCACAGCTTCTCGTTTAGTGTTTTCCCTTTATTTGATTCTGAATTTCCCGTTTCAGCTCCTGGATTTGACGAAACTTTCTTTGATCTTTGGCTTTAATCAATTGATTTGGGAAGATTTGTTTTAACCAGTTTTCAACTTCTCTGATTTGTCATGATCTGCCCTGATTTTTTGATTTCGAATTAATTCTGAATCAAATCAGAATTTGATGGGCTTTTGGGCTCGTTTCTCTTCCCTTTTCTTTAACAATGAGCCTACATTTTATAAAGAAGAATATAAGACTAAATACATTATTTATTAGGTAATAATCATGAAATGTGACATTATATAAGCAATATATGTAACCAATCACACCCCCACACTTATCTTTTGATCGCCCCCGAGCAAAACATAAAAACTAATCCTAAAGAATTATTTTGACCACTTTTGCAGGTCACTTGATTGCACTGAGTATGTGCAACAAGCTGTTAAACTTCTAGGTTACCCCTAGAGGACGAGTTTTGTCTCGTAAGGATTTTCAGTGGATTGCACAGACAAAATCCATAAAAAGAGAGAAAAAAATGTTAGTGTTTTCGAAAAGCATTTTGAAAAGATAAAAAATATTTGAGGTATTGTTGTAAGAGTTCAAGTAATCTATAAGTTATAGGAAAATCAAACTTTTCATTTTTAAACTTAGTCTTTATTCAAAAACATGTCGTCATTCAAAGTAAGAAGTTAAATTGTATTTCTCATTTAGTCTATTACTTTACCCTAAGTCATATGCACCTTCGTGACCGTGAAGTTTTGACTAAGGGTTCTTTAACTTTAACTCTTATGCCTTATTTATTTTTATTTTTTGTGGTATTTATTCCTCAATTCCATTAGGCTTTCTAATCTGCCCATGTAACGAGCCTTTAGTCGGTGACACCTAAACCGGACAGTCTTAGGGCACCAAGTGAGAAAACACCCCAAAAGACTTAAACACTCGAGCAAACAAGGCCACGAAATCAAGGGTTTTTATTTATAAAATGTACCCCTTTTACGCGTGAATACTTATGCTTCATGAGGCACAAATACCTAGCTTAATCAGAGGATATATATATATATATATATATATATATATATATATATATATATATATATATATATATATATATATATATATTCAAACTTATCTAATCATCTTTTGCATAAATATCAAGACTTGCTTAGGCCAAAGCACCTAACTAATCAATAATTAGATTTGTTTATTTTTCATAGATATACATATATATATATATATGTTTTTTTCCTCTTTTTTTTTTATAAGGCATAAGAATTTTTGTTTTTAAACCTAAGTGTGTACGTGTATAAACTGTGCATATTTCTTCAAGGTAAAAATCAAGACAAATTACTTTCACCAATTTTCTTTCTAACCCTGAAAATCAAACAAGTCATCTTATTTGACCAAGTATAAGAATCCTAATTATGATTTTCCTATTCCTTAAAATTGATTAATTTCTTACAAAAAATATATCAAAATATTATTCTTTTTTTAATTATATTAGTTATGTTAGCCCTTCCCACACTTATCTCATGCATTGTCCCCAATGTATGAAAGAAATGTATAGATGCATGAAATAGAATGCAAAAGAGGAAAGTTACTGATACACTAGATCGAAAAGACCCATAGCCGTTTCATTTACCGGCACCGATTCCAAGAAAGGTTTAAGGCGTTGACCATTTATCTTAAAGTAATTTTCATTCTTTGTGTCACTGATCTCTACAACACCGTGTGCAAACATGGTTTTATAACGAATAGCCCAGTCCATCTTGATTTTAGCTTTCCTAAAAAAAGATAAAGCTTAGAATTATAGAGTAAGACTTTTTGTCTAGGAACAAATATTTTCCTTATGATGTGTATGAAAGTACACCGAGACGGGGGTGAATAGGTGTAAGGCTAATCTTATGACAAATGATGCGGAATTAAAACAAATTGTAACACACTTAGTGTAACCAAAGAGTGTAGTCGAATTCCCGGTGAAGGGCTCTAAACTATCTCCTCTAAATTCCTCTAAATAAGAGTTGAGGTGTTATGTAAAGCTCTCTTGATTCAACACAAGTATGGCACACAAACAATACTAAGCATATAAGTATGATATGAACAATATGAAATAATGCAAGGCACAATATAAAAGAGAGAGAGAGTTTAGAGATAGTGGATCAATCGCAAACACAAAGATATGTTTCGAGGTTCGAGCCACTGCTCTACGTCCCCACCTTCACACAGAAGGATTTCCACTATATCGTCCACACAGAACTTCCCACACAGGTAACCTCCACTGAGGATTTGGGTAATACAAACTTGGAGTACACAACTCCTCTCTCAACCAACAACAACCTCTACACTAGAGGTAAGGCACTAAGCCACACAAGATCAACCTACAATAGAAGGATATGGCACTAAGCCAAACAACAATCACCTCTCACTAGAGGGATAGACACAAAGCCAAATCAACCACAATCACCTCTACACTTAGAGGGATACCAACACAATCAAACACTCCTCCACAATCACCTCTACACAAGAGGGAACTCAAATAAAAGAGGGTTTACAACTCTTGGTGGTCCACTAAACCACAAACCAATTTTCCTCACAAAACAAGATCCTAATAGATAAGATAGATATGATACCTCAAGTGTGAGAAAATAAAGAGAAAAACTCTTGGGAAAACTTCTAGATTGCTATAGAAATGAAGAACAAAAACCAATTCCCAAAGACTCTATTTTTCTTTGAATTTTCCAACCCCTTTTTTAAAACAAATAAAGATGAAACCTTTAAGCCCAAACTCTTTTAAAAACGTGTTGTTAAACACTTGTAAAGGTGAAAAAAATTGCTCTCTAAAAACTTAGTTAAAACAGCTCAAGAGGGTGGGTATTTATAACCCACCAAAATCTACCCGTTGACAGTCTGGCAAAGGGCAAAATTTGAAGGACTTGGGGCATCATCCCAAAAGACTAGCCTTTTAGATGGAGTTGCCCAAATCCTTATATTCCCAACCCAAGACCATCCCCACGTCTAGCCGATGTGGGACTATTTGTTCGACCCAAATTCCAACAATCCCCCCTCGAACAAAGAGTCTCCCTGCAAGCTCAACTATCTTCACACTAGAAGATCAAATGCTCCATCGAGATCCAACTCTTCACTGCGTGAGGCTACGGCACGCCTTATGTGAAGCACTGCAATCGGTCACTCCTCTACACCGCATGGTAGCCGGCACGCTCATTACAAAGGAGCACCACTGCCAAATTTCTCGAGAGCCCAACATTAGCTTCACAGGGGCCTATTGTGCCTTTTTGCGCCAGTGGGGTGGGCAGGCCCATTGCGCCTTTGCGCCATTGGGGGATCTACATCGTCGAACATCACCCACACACACGACTAAGTTCAGGGCATGGCTCTGATACCACTTGAAGGACTTGGGGCATCATTCTAAAAGACTAGCCTTTTAGATGGAGTTGCTCAAATCCTTATATTCCCAAGACCATCCCCACGTCTAGCCGATGTGGGACTATTTGTTCGACCCAAATCCCAATAAAATTGCCCTTTTGGTCGACCGCCGGCTCGACCGGCCAACGGTCATTTTTATGACCGTTGAGCCACTGGTCGACCGCCCGGTCGACCGGGACTGGATACAGAGAGCAGCAGCTCTCTGCCGGTCGACCCGTCGGTCGACCGGGGCCATTTCCGAAGAGCAGAGCTCTCGGACAGTCGACCGCCCGGTCGACCGGCCCACCAGCCCAAGTTGCCGTGCACGTTTGTGCACGTCGGTCGATCGGACCGGTCGACCGACTTCTGTAGCGATCGACCGTCCGGTCGACCGGCAGAAGGCCAGGTCCAGCTATAATAGAGATTAAAAACTTGGCTATTTTATCTTCAAATAAATCTCATAAAATCACATAAATTTCACAAAAATAAGTTCTTATTTGATCTTCGAAATACAAGTATGTGTGACTGTAATTCAGCACATATTACAAACTATTTGAACCATTTTTGTGATATTGAAATTAGGCTTTAAACCAAAATCGGTATTTTCCAAAAATCAAACTTTGAAATGGAAATCCGATTTTTCCAAAACACATGTAAATACAAAAACATGATATTGAAATAAATTTGAAGCATGTTGTATATGGATAGAATCCAATATACATATAAAGATATATATCTATGTTTTTGACATGAAATCCAAAATCGGTTAAACCGAAAACCAAAACCAATAAACTTAACCCTTGTGTGTATGTGAACTTGAGCATATCAACACTATCTACCTTTACACAAGATATAAATACTAAACTAAAACACAAACCGAAGTCTTCTTATCTTCAAGCCGACTCGATCCAAACACGATCCACCGAGTTTGACTCCAACCGAGTACTAGATGCGATCTTGACGTTCGAGCTCTGATCAACATGTGAAAGCTCCAAACTCTTTTGTTGAAGCTAATCACCTACTAATATCTTGATCAAATATCTGAAATTAAATATCACAAGATTATTAGTAAACTATAACTACATGAGTTAATCATCATCAAAACTAGAGTGATGGGGCTATGGGCCAACAGTTTCTATCATGAAAAATCTTAACTCTATCTTTATCGATCTTAGCATTTTCATATGCATCATTTTTCAACTCTCTAATTCAGAATATGTAATTTTCAAAGGTCACCGGCCTTAGTCAAGTCGAAATTTAGCTGCTTGATTGCCCATAAGGCTGATTGAGATTTTACCTGCACACAAAATATAGTATTTCAGATTTAAGAATATGATGTGTAAGGTACTCAATTCTACCGCTATAGTAAGTGGCTATGCGGGTCGTGATCCACAGGGAGGGACTAGCGATGGAAGCTTGTTTAGTAAGTTCTCTCCTTTTTTTTATTTATAATTATAGTTACAATGATATTTACAATGAAAAAGAGTGAAAGAGATTGGGAATATTGTAGTGTTGGTAATCTAAACTAAAGAAATAAAAGAAAGAAAACTAAAAACTAAAAACATACTTACCTCTTCGGCGTCTGCTTACCTTTGAATCGTATCAACGATGTACCTTTCTTTGAAGGCGAGCGAAGCATGGAATATAAGATCTTCCCCATTCCCGATTTACACTATGAAATAAAAGGGCGAGCTATACCACCATGGAAATGGATGTTCATCTTCATAAACCATCAACGACACTTGCAAGGACAAGGAAACTTCGAGGCTATTGGTTTTACTTGGATCAACAAACACAAAAGAGGGAAACAAAAACAAAACAAGAATAAAGAAGAAACAGAACTTCGATTTGATTCTTATAACAATGGAAGAAAAGACTTACATCAATGTCACCTCAGTACAAGCTTGATCTCTTTCCTCCATGAAACTCGTCTCTCCTCTCAGTTACATAAAAAATAAAAATTACATAAAAGAAAACTAAAACAAACCTAAGTTACAATCTACAAATTAGCCTAAGAAAAACCCTAAATTTGTTTTTGTACTCAACTCGACGCCCTTCTCTGTTGCTCTGCAGGGGTATTTATAGGAGATAGAAGAAGTAGAGTCCCAATACAATTCTTTCACAAAATCTTATCGCCAAACTCGTCCATCTTGCCGCGGAAACGCGGCTATGGCCGAGTCTGGCGATAAGATTGTGTTCTCTGGCCACGCGCTTTCGTGCGTGGTCTCCTCTGGTCCGTCCATCTGGGTATATCCTTCTGGAAGTTGTGTACCGACTCTTTATTTTGAAAATTCGGGATAACTTGGGAAGCAAGTTACCCTAAATCCAAATCTTCCAACTCTTTTAAAACGATTTTGTTATCTTTGCACTCTTCTCCCCTTATCTATAGTCTTGTCCTTCAAGCAATTAGGGTTTAGTAGAAGTCCATCCCTTTCCTTTTCTTTTAGTAATTGCAACTTTTGCACATGGGCCTACACATGGGCTTTTTGGGCTTCTGAGCTTCATTTAGGCTTTATTTCTTTATTTTTTTAATTACTCAAGGCCTGCACACATTAAATAATAAAACATTAGTAATAGTGCATAATTAAAAGAATAAATAGGGAAATATGATAGTGAATGTGGTGATCAATATGCACTTTTTACTACCTATCACACCCCCATACTTATCTTTTTACTCGTCCTCGAGTAAAAATCAAAAAGAATAAGAAAAAGAAAAACTAATCTCACTTTCGTAGGAATCACGATTGTACTACCCTAGAGGACGAGTGTTGTCTCGTGAGGGTTTTCAGCGGATTACACCCACAAAGTCCATAAAAAGAAAAATATTTGAAATATGTTTGAAGAGACTAAGTAATCTATAAGTTTTAGGATTATCATTTTTATTCATTCTTAAACTTAGTCTTTATATAATAAATTGTTATCCATTTTAGGTAAGAATCAAAATGAATTTTTGTATAGTCTTTTTCGTTACCAAAAGTCATATGCATCCTTGTGAATCTTTACTAGGAATTCCTTAACTTGAACTCTCATGCCTCTTTATTATTATTATTATTATTATTATTATTATTATTTTTTAATATGTATAACTCATCTAATTTTCTTTCGTGTAAGCATGAAGGCTTCTTGAGGCCCTCATACCTAACTAATTGACTATTAAATGTGTTAGTACATAAATAATATTTTTTTTAGTTTTCTTAGGCTTTCTAATCCACCCATGTAGCGAACTTAAAGTCGGTGGCTCCCAAACCGGTTGGTTTTAGGGCACCGGGTGAGAAAACACCCCACGGACTTAAGGATTCGAGTGAACTAGGCCACAAAACTAAGGTTTTTATTTATACAATCACCTTTAGGCCTGAATACTTATGCTTCTTGAGGCACATGTATCCAGCTTAATCAGTAATAAATTTTTTTTTAAATTATATATATATATTTTAATTAATTTTTTTTAAGGCACAAGAGTCTTTGTCTTAAAATTCTAGATATGTAAATGTATTAGGTATGCACATTTCATTAAGGTAAAAATGAAGACTAATTACTTATTCAATTTTTTCTCCTATACCTAAAAATTCAACAATTTATTTATTTTGACCAAGTTTTTAGAAATCCTAATCATGATTTTCCTAATTCTTAAGACTAACTTAGATTTCTTTCAAAAGATAAGTCAAAATATTGTCCCTTTTTCAAAAAGTTTTTTTTTGTTAGTTAGTATCTAACTATGTTAGTATGTTTGTAAATCCTCCCCCACACTTATCTCATGCATTGTCCTCAATGTATGAATGAATGCATGTATGCATGAAAAAGAAGAAAGGGAAGGAAAATATTACCTTAAGGTGGTGGTTCCGGTGGTGGTCAGATTGGGCCAAGCGTTGCTACTCAATCAAGATAATGTGGTAGTTCACGGAACCTACCTTTATTGACCTCTTTTCTATTTACATATTTACAGTTTCCTGTATGAATGGGATCATGGAAGATCCTATCGTGAAACTTACTTCCTTTACATGACCAGTCCTGGAAAATCATCACAGAGTCATCATGGTCTATACCTATGTCCAACAAAAGAATGTGACTTGGTAGAATGGTTGACTTGGACTCAAGAATGATAGGTTCAGGAACCAATACAAACTCGGGAAAATTGACGTGGGGTTTAGTTAGTTTTGGTTCAAGCGTTGAGTCTAAGTCCAAGAATTGATATTCACATTCTTTTCCCATCAATGGAATGTGACAATCCAAAATTAGTGATTCAATTTCAAAAGCTATGGGTATGGGAATAAATTTTGGCTCAAAAAATTAGTCCAAATTGAGTAAGAATACCGGAGTCAACATAGACTCGAAGATGGAAACTGAATCGCAAAGTTGGGGATCGGGTTCACATTCACAATCTAATTCAATCTCATTGAAATTAAAACTATCCAATTTGTCCAAGGATTGGGATTGATCAAGTTCATATTGATGTGATGAAATTGAATTTTGATCAAGGTCTTCTAGACAGAATGATTATTGGTTCCTATCAACTTGGTTGGTTAGTTCAAGAATGTTTGGAAGTCTAGAAATTTGATCATTCATTATATCTTGCAAACGATCCATTTTTTCCTCTAACCCATCGAATGGATCATTGGAGGACTGAAACATTGGTAATGTGGTAAAGAAGTATATGAAGATAATGGTTGAACAGATGGTTGACAATATGGCTCAGGGGTGTTGTATCCCCATTGACTCTGTGAAGAGTAGTGATGATTAGTCCAGTCTTGTTCATAGTATTGGGACTGGGGCATGTAATGATTCGAATAAGACCAATCTGGCACACTAGGTTGGTTAAAGTTATGATATACCAGGTTGGTAATATCCGAAAAAGAGGTTGATGTGTAATATGGATTGTCATTATAATTGGAAAAATTGTTGTTATAAGCCATATCACACAATAAAACACAAACAAAGAAAAAGAAAACAAACAAATAAGCAAATAAAAAGAAAAAAAATTTCTAACCTAAATTAGGGCAGACTTATGACCTAGACGACTCCTAACTGGTTAGACTGTCCACGGGAGGTATAATGCAGACTTTGACCACAAGCTAATCAGCCAGGTCAGGACAAGATTGGTAGGAGGTTATCCGTCAAAGACGTTCCTTAATTAAGTAACCACCAACCTTCGGGCTTTCGGCCCTCAATCCCCTTCCTAGACACTGATTTGGCAGGAGTCAAATTCCAACACCGTTCCCCCTTAGGATAATCTCTTAATTGAGTCCGAGATGTCCCTAGGGCCAACATCTACTTATTTTTATTTAGGGTTAGGGTTGTGAGTGCAACGGAGATGATTTGTGGGCCAAGGAAGGGTGATGAAATCCCCACCTTATGTTATTTATGGGTTATGCCCTTAAATTTTTTGTGTACGTGTAAAGCAGTAGATAAGTAATCACTCAAAAAGCAGTAAATCAGCCATGAGTGTTTCCTAATCTATATGCAATGCAAACGTACCTTGTCGCCAGCACTCTTCAAC
The DNA here is from genome assembly GCA_038442645.1 of Agave tequilana. Taxonomy (NCBI): domain Eukaryota; kingdom Viridiplantae; phylum Streptophyta; class Magnoliopsida; order Asparagales; family Asparagaceae; genus Agave; species Agave tequilana. Next base: position 25,156 of record JAVJIF010022606.1, read on the forward strand.
AAAATTAAAAAAATTAAATAGACACGTGCCTAAGATGCAAGAGTCTAATTTTTTTTATTTTTCAACAAATGGGTTACTGTTAATTAATTAGCAGTGTGCAGGGTGATTACAGAGAAAAATTAACAGAACAGCAAGTCTAACTTTAACTTTCCAGCAACCTGCAGAAAACAGAGTGAGTAATGAACTACTCAGGCCGCGAAAACGTGGCAATTGTCGCGCAAACGCGGCTCTGTAGTAGGCTCTACTGCTCTGCCTTCGAGGGCAGAGGCACAGAGTTGCTATATGTCCTTTGCTGCTGTTAGGTTTCCTGTTCTCCGAACCTGCAAACAAAAAAATAATAAATATATCAATAATTAAATTTTTTTTAGAGAATAACTTACCGTCCCTCCCCGGCAACGGCGCCAAAATTTGGTTGAAGCTTGAACCTGCACACAAAATACGGAATTACAGAACTTAAAACTAAAACATACTTACCTCTTCGGCGTCTGCTTACCTTTGAACCGTATCAACGATGTACCTTTCTTTGAAGGCGAGCGAAGCATGGAATATAAGATATTCCCCATTCCCGATTTACACTATGAAATAAAAGGGCGAGCTATACTACCATGGAAATGGATGTTCATCTTCATAAACCATCAATGGCACTTGCAAGGAGAAGAAAACTTCGAGGCTATTGGTTTTACTTGGATCAACAAACACAAAAGAGGGAAACAAAAACAAAACAAGAATAAAGAAGAAACAGAACTTCGATTTGATTCTTATAACAATGGAAGAAAAGACTTACACCAATGTTACCTCAGTACAAGCTTGATCTCCTTCCTCCATGAAACTCATCTCTCCTCTCAGTTACATAAAAAAATAAAAATTACATAAAAAAACTAAAACAAACCTAAGTTACAATCTACAAATTGGCCTAAGAAAAATCCTAAATTTATTTCTGTACTCGACTCGACGCCCTTCTCTGTTGCTCTGCAGGGGTATTTATAGGAGATAGAAGAAGTAGAGTCCCAATACAACTCTCTCACAAAATCTTATCGCCAAACTCGTCCATCTTGCCGCGGAAACGCGGCTATGGCCGAGTCTGGCGATAAGATTGTGTTCTCTGGCCACGCGCTTTCGCGCGTGGCCTCCTCTGGTCCGTCCATCTGGGTATATCCTTCTGGAAGTTGTGTACCGACTCTTTATTTTGAAAATTCGGGATAACTTGGGAAGCAAGTTACCCTAAATCCAAATCTTTTAAAACGATTTTGTTATCTTTGCACTCTTCTCCCCTTATCTATAGCCTTGTCCTGCAAGCAATTAGGGTTTAGTAGAAGTCCATCCCTTTCCTCTTCTTTTAGTAATTGCAACTTTTGCACATGGGCCTGCACATGGGCTTTTGGGCTTCTGAGCTTCATTTAGGCTTTATTTCTTTATTTTTTTAATTACTCAAGGCCTGCACACATTAAATAATAAAACATTAGTAATAATGCATAATTAAAAGAATAAATAGGGAAATATGATAGTGAATGTGGTGATCAATATGCACTTTTTACTACCTATCAAAGGCCCAGTGCTCTAACTCAACGGGTAGGTGGCAAGCCTTCCCAAAGACTAACCTATAAGGAGACATCTCTAGAATCGTCTTGAAAGCGGTCCTGTAGGCCCATAGGGCATCAACAAGTTTGGTGGACTTGGTTCACAGTCTTCTCCAAAACAAGCTTAATTTGTTTATTGGAAACCTCAACCTACCCATTGGTCTGAGGATGATAAGGTGTGGATAAATTGTGAGTTATGACATACTTCCGCATAAGCGCTTCAAAGGATTTATTACAAAAGTGAGTACCATTATCACTGATGATAGCAAGAGGGGTTCCGAAGCGTGAGAAAATGTTCTCTTTCAAAAACTTTATGACAGCTTGATCGAGGAAAAACCGCGCACAAAAAGTGTATGTTTTGAAATCAATATTTAAAGTGAGTGCTTTGGCTTCCTGGATACTTCCGTTATAGCATAGAGGCTAAAACGAGTCGAATCTACAAGGATGGGAGGCGATAGAAGCTTACACGGTATGTTCACGTGTATTTAATGGTTCTTCAAAGTTTGAAAGAATGAAAAGAAAAGAAAACAAAGAATGAAAAGAGAAGTACGGTGAAAATAAAGAAGTGGGAAGCATAGAAAAGAATGTATTTGTGATTTTTTTTCTAAAACAAAGTGAAAAAGAAAGAAAACTCATGGCTACTAACTACTAATGACTGCACCAACATGCTAACCTCTTAGTGATAGTTGCCTCACATGTATCATTGGCCATCACTAGTCCTTGGTTCAAGAGCTTTGCAAAGCATGACCCATATGTAACTCATCACATCCAAACTCAACAAAACAAGTTCAAGCTACACTTAAACCATCAAAACTAAAAGTAAGCATGGAGTAAAGTAATGTTAGCTTGTTAGTGGTTAGGAAGTTAGAGTTAGATCCATCATCATGAGCCATTAATGGCTCTTGCAAGAGCAAGGCCAAATCGAGGCTATTAGATTCACGTGGATTATCATAAAAGAAGTTAGATTAGTTGGTGGTTAGTAGTTAGTTGCCATGAGAGAAAAGTTTAGCTAAACATGTAAAAGAGATTAGAGAGAAGAAAACATAGAGAGGTAAAGAGAACACCTTTCATAGATTGTCACCTTCTATTACAAACATTCTTGCATTCCAAGCATGTACCACTCTCTCTCCCTATTACAAGATCTACAACAAAATGGAAAATACAAAGAGGAAGAAGAAGAATACTAACCTAAACTATCCTAAACTACAAAATGGAAATGAAAACTACCCTAAAACTCTGCACATCTTCCTGAAGGAGACCCTAGGGGGTATTTATAGGCACCAGGGGAAAGGGGGCCAGCTGGAAACAGCTGGCCAGAAGCACGGGCGCAGCCGCGCGCGCGGTGCTTCGAGCCGCGCGCTGTCCGGTCTGTCCCCTGTCAGGTTCTGGTCCCGGTTTTGTGATTTGACGCCCTGAGCTGACGAAATCTCCTCCCTAAGGTCAATGGCTACTTAGTAGGCCTTTAATCACCCATTAAATGGTGATTTATGGTCTTCTTCTTCATTTGCACACCATGGACCTAAGATCAAGTAAACAAAACTTTATTAGCAGAATTTAATATGAAATAAATGTGAAGATGTGATATAAAATATGCAGTTTTAGTGATTAATCACACCCCGACACTTATCTTTTACTCGTCCCGAGCAAAACAAAAATAAGAAAATTATTACACCATTTTCGCAGATGACGCGATTGCACTAAGCATGTGCAACAAGCTGTTAAACCTCTAGGTTTCCCCTAGAGGAGGAGTTTTGTCTCCTGAGGATATTCGGCGGATTACACCCACAAAATCCATAAAGAAAGGAATCAAATGTTAGTATTTTTGAAAACACATTTTGAAAATAGAGAAAAATGTTAAAGTATTTTTGCAAAAATATAAGTGATCCAAGGTTAGAGGTTAACCAGAAATTGTTCTTTCTTAAACTAAGTCAAAATGTAAAAAATCTTGTTATAAATTAAATGTAATTTAAAATTGAATTGATTCTTTGACTTTTCATAAAACTCTTAGAAACATATGCACTTTGTGGACTGTGAAGATTTTTAGGATATTGACTCAAACTTTCATGCCATTTATTTATATTATTATATATATATATATTTTCCTTCTTCCCTTAGTTTTCTTAGGCTTTCTTATTTACCCGGGTAGTGAGCTTTTAGCCAGTGACTCCCAAACTAGATGGTCTTAGGGCACCAGATGAGAAAATATCCCTCGGACTTAAGGACTCAAGTAAACAAGGCCACAAAACTTAAGGGGATTATTTTTATTCTTGTTCACCATTTTACGTGTGAATAATCATGCTTCCTGAGGCATAATTACCCAACTTCAATAAGTGGCGTTTATTTATCATAATTTTATATATATATATATATTTTTATGGCATTTTTAGTCTTTGTTTCAATCCCAAAAATTGTGTAAGTGTGGAGTGCATAAATCTAAGGCAAAAAATTCAAGATCAAATTATCTTTTCAATCTTACTTTCTTATCCTAAAATTTAGACAAGATCTATTATTTTGACTCGGTTTAAAATTTCATAATTTTAGGTCTTCCTCATTCCTAAGATAATCTTTATTTTCTTAAAAATAAATCAAAACTATTTATCTTGTTTCAAAAAGTTTTGTGAAAAGAGAAATTTTTTTTAAAAAGAAGTGTAAAAGAAAGAAAATTTAAAACTACCTATGTTAGTAAACCCTCCCTCACACTTATCTCATGCATTGTCCTCAATGCATCGTGAATGTGTATAGACATGAAACAAATGGAGAGGGAAGGAAAATTACCTCAGGGTGGTGGTTCCGTTGGTGGTCTGACTGGGCCAAGCGTTGCTACCCAATCAGGATGATGTGGATCTTGAAGGAACCCACCAGTGACCTCTCTAATGTTGGAACTTGTTTTGATGAAGACATTTGTGAAGCATTTCATTTGGAGCTCTATCACACGACTATATCAAAAGTTCTTCATGATCAAGACTTCCCAAGGAGAGCTAAGATGATGTGTTGTAATAATTAAATAGCATGTCAAAAGCCTTGATGCACACACATATATCTTTGATACATAGTCGACTTATAGTCCCTTATAGTCGACTAATACCTTATGTAGTCGACTTGACCAAATCCATAGTCGACTAATCCTGTGTCTCACTTGATACCATCTCTCTGTTTGTCCATTAGTCGACTTGACAGAATATATAGTCGACTAATAGTTTATTGTAGTCGACTAACCAATTTCCCCTAGTCGACTAATCCCTGGCCTAGACGACTTATAAAGTAGTTGTAGTCGACTTGGTTCAGTTATCCAGAAACCTGTCACTTGAACTTATCTTGACCTAGTCGACTTATACCCAATATTAGTCGACTAACCTTTGGAAATTTGCCTAGACTAGTCGACTAACTCAAATGGCAAGTCGACTATAGGCAGTTTCTGACTGTTGGACAGTTTCTATATTCTGGTATTTTTTGCAATGTTCACCAACGTTTGAACATTCAAATTGCACCTAATAACTACCCTAACTTACCCTAGAGTGCATCTATAAATAGGGTTGTTAATCTAAGGCAAAATACCAATCCTAATCTTCAGTTTTCTAATCAAAAAATTTTGCCAATCCTGAAAAATGTTCCCACTTCAGTTCTTCACCAAATTCCAACTCTATAGTGAAGTTCTCTAAAGTTCCTCCTATACTAGCCTTTGTTCGCGTTCACATATTGTACCAAGGCTTATAGGAAGTGTTGTAATCCTCAAAGATATCATTGTACAAGAGGGTCTTCTTGGTGTAGAAGCAAGTTGTACAAGGTGGTGATTGTTCTCTTGGTTGTAAGAGAAGGTGTACACATTTGGCAAAAGAGATTTGTCAAGTGGTGTGCATGGTGTTGATTTTGGGTGTACAAAGTCAAGGATAAAGGAAAATCTCAAGCGGGTGGCTTGGGGACTGGATGTAGGTCACGAGGACCGAACCAGGATAAATCTCTCGTATTTGTGTTTGTCTAAACTTTTCTGAGATTTGATTCCTTTATTGCAAGTTTATTTATTTATTTAACTTTAATCCTTCTTTGTTTAGTATTTGTGTTGACTTCGTATTTTAGATCCATAAGTGCCAACAGAGCAAGTCCAACAATTGGCATCATATCGGGACAAACATTTCTAATACGACCCAGTAAAAGAATGATGGATTGAATGATCTTATTTAAAATTTTATCCCCATCTAATTTTCAATTTTCAAAAATAATTACTGAGTCATTTTCTTCAACATTCTTGTCCAACAATAAAGTGTGATTTTGAGAGATGATTGATTTGGACTCAAATAGAACAGGAACAAAAATCGATACCGACTCGAGAATTTGACTCAGATCAAGTCGAGATTCAAAATAAGGAGTCGAAATTGGTTCAAAAATGGGGTCCAAACCAAAGAATTGATATTCACACATTTTCCCCATGAATGAAGTGTGATCATGAGATATTGGTGATTCAATTTCATGGTGTACTGGTACAGGATTCAATGTTGACTCCGGAATAGAGAAATAATCTGGTAAAGATACCGGAGTAATTATTAAATCAAAAAGTGAAATGGAATTACTAACATGACGCTCGGGATCACATTCAAGATCAAGTTCAATTTCAGGAAAAGGATAACTTGCCAAAATGTCAGGGATGTGATGTTGGTCAAATTCAGGTTGGTATGATGAAATTGAAGTGGGATTTCTAAAATGACATGATTCTTGGGTCCAATCAGCAGAGTTAGGGATATAAGGATTGGTCAAAGATTGACAAGAAAGACTTTCCTCGCTCTCATTGATCAATTCGCTCATTAGTGAGTCTAACCTACTGATAGGCCGTGTAACAGAATTTTGAGTCTGAATCATGTGTTCCATACTTTTTGCAATTGGTTCTTCTTGAAAAGATGAGTATGGAAGTTGATTTTGAAAATTGTGGTGAAATTGTGAGTCTATCAGATTTTGCTCGGACTCACCCAAGGGCTCCTACTCAAGTCCAGTATTGATAGTTGTTCATTTTGAATTGGTGAGATTAGAAAAGATGAGTAGGACTCTTGAAAATTTGGTTGAGATGATGAGTCTAATATGTTTTGCATTCTGTCACAAAAGACTTCCAAACGCTTTTCTAACTCAGATTCTTCTTCAATTGGACGCGCTAGAAAAGGAATATGTGGATTTTGATGTGGGAAGGATTGTGAATTGAGCAAATTTTGTATTTGTTGTAGGGACTCTTCCATACTCCGTTCTAAATCAGATTTTTTCGGTTGGTAGAACAGAAAAAGGAGTATATGAACCAAAATCGGGGAATGAACTTTGTGAAAATTGTGGACAAGGCGGTTGAAAATTTGACTCGGGGGAGGTGAATCCCTATTGACTCTGTGAAGAGTTGAAATTATTTTGAAAATCTTGCTTATAGGATTGAGATATGGGTCATATTGAGTCGGATAATCCCAACCCAGCATGTATGGTTGGTTCATGTTGTATATAGCCAGGTCGGAGTTATCCGAGTCAAATGAGGTCTGAGTGAAATATGAATTCTTATTATAATTGAAAGAATTGTTGTTATTAAAATCCATATCACAATTTACAAAAAAAAACAAACAAACAACAAAGAAAAAGAAAACAAGCCTATGCTAGGGTTGACTTAGACCTAGACGACTCCTAACTGGTTAGACTATCCACGGGGGGTATATTGTCGGAAGCTGACCACGAGTTAATCGGCCATGTAGGGGTAAGATCGGTGGGAGGTATCCGTGCCGGAACAACGGGCCTAATTATGCCAAACCACCGTTCTTTGAGGTTTCGCCTCTCAATCTCTAACCTTAAACACCGATTTAGTAAGAGTCAAATTCTAACAACTTCTCCCTTAGGTCAATCTCCTAAATGAGTCCGAGATGTCCCTAGGGGCCAACATCTAGCAATTTTTATTAGGTTTGGGTTGTGTGAGTGGGGAGGTGATTTTTGGGCTAAGAGAGGGTAATGACTTCCCCACCTTATGTTATTTTAGGTTTTGTCCTTAAGTTAAATTTGTGCAAGTGTGCAATATAGATAAGAATGAATACAAAAAAGTGAGTAAATTACTGAAGTGTTTGTCCTAACTATATGCAATGCAATATGTACACATCCTGTAAGATCACAACAACAGAGGAACAAAATACAGTATATTGAAATAAAAATTGACACGTGCCTAGATGCAAATGTCTAAATCGTTTTAAAGCATCCAATTTCTATATTTTAGTTCTTACAATTATTTACAGTGCACAGGTAATATAAACAAGAATTAGCAGCAGAGTATATGAATGTACAAGAAGTTACCCAACCACACAAGAGCAAGTATGGACTTCTGCAACGCTAAAACTTTAACCTGCACACCAAAAACAAAGAAGAAATGTTAATAAAAACGTGAAATCAAACCGTTCCCATCTCCGACAACGGCGCCAAAATTTGATCGAGGGAAAACCACGCACAAAAAGTTTATGTTTTGAAATCGATATTTAAACTGAGTGCTTTGGCTTCCTCGATACTTCCGTTATAGCATAGAGGCTACAACGAGTCGAATCCACAAGGACGGGAGGCGATAGAAGCTTACACGGTATGTTCACGTGTATGTTAATGATTCTTCAAAGTTTGAAAGAATGAAAAGAAAAGAAAACAAAGAATGAAAAGAGAAGTACGGTGAAAACAAAGAAGTGGGAAACATAGAAAAGAATGTATTTGTGGTTTTTGTTGTATTTCTAAAATAAAATGAAAAAGAAAGAAAACTCATGGCTACTAACTACTAATGACTTCACCAACATGCTAACCTCTTAGTGATAGTTGCCTCACATGTATCATTGGCCATCACTAGTCCTTGGTTCAAGAGCTTTACAAAGCATGGCCCATATGTAACTCATCACATCAAAACTCAACAAAACAAGTTCAAGCTACACTTAAACCATCAAAACTAAAAGTAAGCATGGAGTAAAGTAATGTTAGCTTGTTAGTGGTTAGGAAGTTAGAGTTAGATCCATCATCATGAGCCATCAATGGCTCTTCTAAGAGCAAGGCCAAATCAAGGCTATTAGATTCATGTGGATTATCATAAAAGAAGTTAGATTAGTTGGTGGTTAGTAGTTAGTTGCCATGAGAGAAAAGTTTAGCTAAACATGTAAAAGAGATTAGAGAGAAGAAAACATAGAGAGGTAAAGAGAACACCTTTCATAAATTGTCACCTTCTATTACAAGCACTCTTGCATTCCAAGCATGTACCACTCTCTCTCCCTATTACAAGACCTACAAAAAAATGAAAAATATAAAGAGGAAGAAGAAAAATACTAACCTAAACTACCCTAAACTACAAAATGGAAATGAAAACTACCTTAAAACTCTGCATATCTTCCTGAAGGAGACCTCAGGGGGTATTTATGGGCACCAGGGGAAAGGGGGGCCAGCTGAAAACAGCTGGCAAGAAGCACGGGCGCAGCGGCGCCCACATGGCCGTGCGCGCGGCGCTTCGAGCCGTGCGCTATCCCGTTTGTCCCCTGTCATGTTCTAGTCCCGGTTTCGTGATATGACGCCCTGACCTGACGAAATCTCCTCCCTAAGGTCAATGGCTACTTGGTAGGCCTTTAATCACCGATTAAATGGTGATTTATGGTCTTCTTCTTCATTTGCACACCATGGACCTAGGATCAAGTAAGCAAAGCTTTATTAGCAGAATTTAATATGAAATAAATGTGAAGATGTGGTATAAAATATGCAGTTTTAGTGACGAATCACAGCTTTGTTATCTTAGTTTTACTTGGAATGGCTTCTACCCACTTGGAAACATAGTCTACAACAACCAATATATATTGGTTTCCAAATGAATTAGGAAATAGATCCATAAAGTCGATGCCTCAAACATCAAAGAGTTCTATTTCTAGAATTGGGTTGAGGGGCATCATATCTTGTTTCGAGATCCTTCCTACCATTTGCCATATAAGCACGTTTTGCAAAATTCATAAGCATCTTTGAACAAAGTAGGCCAATAGAACCCACTTTGCAGTACCTTTTCAGCAGTCTTGCGGGCATCAAAGTGTCCACCGCATGCAAGTTCATGACAGAAGGATAAAGCACTCTTAATTTCTTCATTGGGAATGCATCTCCTAATAATTTGGTCAGAACGGTACTTAAAAAGATACGGTTCCTCTCAAAAGAAATACCAGACTTGAGATAAGAACCAGTACATATCATTTTTAGACCAATGAGATTGAGTTTAGTTTGTGACTAAGTAATTCACTATATCAAATGGCTAAAAATTTTTCATCAGGAAAGTCATCATGTATGGGCAATTCGTTGCATGGAGAGTTTGGGATATGCGAGAGATGGTCAGCAACGACATTTTCTACGCCTTTCTTATCTCGAATCTCGAAATCGAATTCTTGAAGAAGGAGGATCCAACGAATGAGTCGGGCCCTGGCATCCTTCTTCATCATGAGGTACCTAAGCGTAGAATGATCGGTGAAAATTGTGATTTTGGACCCTAGTAGGTAGTGACGAAATTTCTCTAAGGCAAACACTACTGCCAAGAATTCCTTCACAGTAGTAGTGTAGTCATATGAGCATCGTTGACAGTCCTACTAGAGTAGTAAATCATGTGCTGCTTGTTATCAATGCGCTGTCCTAGGACAACGCCTTTTGCAAAATCAGAAGCATCGCACATGATTTCGAATGGCTTAGACCAATCCGGTGCAAATATGATTGGTGGAGAAATAAGCTCTTTCTTAAACTTATCCTAAGAATTCATAAATTCAGCATCGAAAGTGAAGGACACATGATTGAGGCTAAACCTGCACAAAAAATACGAGATTATAGAACTTAAGAAAGGAATGTGCAAGTGCTCAATTCTTCCGCTATAGCAAGTGGCTATGCGGGTCGTGATCCACAAGGAGGGTTTGCGATAGAAGCTTTACGTGTTTTTTTTTTTATTGAAATCGTTAAGAAAACAAAACGATAGTTCTTCTCTGTTTTTAAGTTAACAAAAAGAAAAAGAAAATTATGTTAAAGTTAAGAAGAAAGCGAGAGATGAAGAAGGTGGACAAATCAGAAAACAAGAAAAACGACTATGTACAATGAAGTAGAAAGAAGAATGAAAACGATTTGAAAGAAGTGGTTGGTGATCTAAACTAAGAAAGAAAAGAAAAGAAGTAAAGAAAAGTAAAGAGATACTTACCGAGGTTGAGTGATGACTTACTTGGAAACCTTTTTGCAAGTTCTACCTTTTTGCTTCGGAGGCGTTCAACGCATAGATCATAAGCTCGAGCTCGGTCCCCGTGCACATTATATCGTCAAGCATATGAAGTACGAAGTGATGCGAGCTTGGAAGAGGAGAACGTCTTCATGAACTATCGCTGGCTCTCACGTAGCTTAGTTTTACTTGCTTTGGAATTCACTTGTACACTCAATCAAACACAACCAAGGTAAAGTAGAAGGAGGAAGAGGAAAGCAAAACAAAACGGAAAGTAAAGATACAAACATAAACAAATGTTACCTTTATTGCTTACTGAAACCATGAAAGAAAGGAGGAGGATACATCGTCGGTGTCACTCTCAACTTCAGCCTCTCTCTCTTACTTACATGAATCTTCTTCTACCCTAAGTTACATCCAAATTACATAACAAGAAAAGAAAAACCTAAACTACAAAGAATTAAAACTAGGCTAAATCCTAATCTGCATTGACCTCCATTTTCAGTGCACAATATGGCCTTTTATAGGCAGAAAACCCAACCACCAAGATCCCGGGGAGGTCGGGGGAGTTCACGCTCCCCGTAACTCCCCAGGATTGCCGCGGAAACGCGGCTTTTGCCGCGTTTCCGCGGCAATCTTGTGGCCAGGTGGCCACATCAAGAGGGGGGTGGCTCCTGGTTTGAAGTGGGGCTCGTATCTCCTGCTGGTTTTCTTGTTGCTTCTTCAACCGCTGACTGAATCGACTTTTGATTTTCTAGCTTGATTCCTCGATTCAAGGAGAATTTTTCTCAACCCCTTGATATGCCAAGATATAGCCCAGATTTCTTCACTTCGAATTTATTCTGAATTAATTCAGAATAAAGTGGGCTTTTGGGCTTGTTCTTCTTTTATTCCTTTGAGTATTTGGGCCTACATTTAGCAAAGAAAAAAGACACTTATTAATATCATTTATTAGCAAACAAGTGTGTAAAGTGACAACATAAATGCAATGTATGTGACAAATCACACCCCCACACTTATCTTTTGCTCGCCCTCGAGCAAAACATTAGACTAACTCGAATCAATTATTAGACCACTTTCGCAGGTCACGCGATTGCACTGAGCATGTGCAACAAGCCGTTAAACCTCTAGGTTCCCCCTAGAGGACGAGTTTTGTCTCGTGAGGGTTTTCAGCGGATTGCACCCACAAAATCCATAAAGAAAGGGAAATAAAGAGTTAGTATTTTCGAAAAGCATTTTGAAAGAGAAAAATATTTGAAATATGATTGTAAGATCTAAGCAATCTATAAGTTATAGGAAACCCGAATTTTTCATTCCTAAACTTAGTCTCTATTCAAAAATTTGTTATCAATCAAAGTAAGGAGTCAAATTGTACTTCTCATCTAGTCTATTACTTTACCCTAAGTCATATGCACCTTGTGACTGTGAAAATTTTGACTAAGGGTTCATTAACTCTAACTCTTATGCCTTATTTATTTATATATATACTTTTTTTTTTGTAGTATTATTCCTTAGTTCTATTAGGCTTTCTAATCTGCCCATGTAACGAGCCTCTAATCGATGACTCCCAAACCAAACGGTCTTAGGGCACCAGGTGAGAAGACACCCCTAGGACTTAAGGACTCGAGCAGACAAGGCCACAAAACTAAGGATTTTATTATATGAATCCCTTTTAGGCGTGAATACTTATGCTTTATTAGGCACAAATACCCAGCTTAATCAGAGGATCTAATCATCTTTCGCGTAAATATTAAGGCTTGCTTAGGCCAAAGCACCTAGCTAATCAATAATTAGATTTATTCATTTTTTTTTTTTATATATATATATATTATTTTTTTATAAGGCATAAGAATCTTTGTTTTTGAACCCTAAGTGTGTAAGTGTATGAAGTATGCATATTTCATCAAGGTAAAGATCAAGACTAAATTACTTTGACAAATTATCTTCCTAACCCTAAAAATCAAACAAATTATCTTATTTTGACCAAGTATAAGAAATCCTAATTTGGATTTTCCTATTCCTTAAAATTAACTTAATTTCTTACAAAAATAAGTCAAAATATTGTTTCTATTTTTCAAAAAGTTTTTAAAAGTAAAGAAAAATGTTAATTTTTTTTTATTTTTTTTATTTTTTTATTTTAAAGAAAAAGAAAAGTTATGTTAGACCCTCCCCCACACCTATCTCATGCATTGTCCTCAATGTATGAATTAATGCATAGATGCATGAAGAAGAAGAAAGGGAAGGAAAAGGTTACCTTAAGGTGGTGGTTCCGGTGGTGGTCTGATTGGTCCACGAAACGCGGCCCAATCAACTTTTCTTGGGTCTCGAAGGAACCCACCAAAAATATCTTTAATATAACCCACTAAAAAGATAACTCCATTAAGAAGTTTTATTAAAAATTTAACCCCATCTAATTTCCAAATTTCATAATTGATTTCGGAGTCAAATTTGTCAACCGCCTCGTCCCAGAATGGAGTATGAAATGATAGAACAGTTGACTTGGACTCAGGAAGGACAGGAACTAATACCGACTCAGGAAGGTGACTTAAGTCAAGTAAAGGTTCAGGAGTCGAAATAGGTTCAGAAATTGGGTCCAAGTCAAGAAATTGAAACTCCAGTCCACATGCATTTTCTAACAATGGAATGTGACTTAATGTGGGTGATTCCAGTTCATGAATGATAGGTGGAGGAATCAAAACTGACTCTAAAACATTACTCAAGTTTGGTAACATAACAGGAGTCAAGATTGATTCAGAAAGTTGAACTGGATCACAGATATGAGAATCTAGGTCACATATCTCATTGACTTCAATATCAAAAAATTGAGAACTTGCCAATTTGTCAATAGGAACTTCCAGAGTGTATAATTGGTCAAGTTCAATATGATCCTCACAGATGGGTGATTCAATTTCATTATGGATTGGTACAGGATCCAATGTTGACTCGGGAAAAAGATCGAAATCAGGTGAAGATACCGGAGTCATAATCGAATCAGGAAATGGAATTGAATCACTAAGTTGGGGTTCAGGATCATAATCATTTTCAAGTTCTATTTCAGGGAAAGGAAAACTAGCCAAACTATCAATATCATGTGGAGTTTGGGTAAGTTCACATGGTTGTTCTGAAATAGAATCTTGATTTCCAAAACAATATGACTCTTTGGCTCTAACAGAATGGTAAGTGACATCAGGACGGTGGGAACGTAGAGATTCGACCATCATATCTATGTCACGATTTCTAGCATTTTGAGCATGAGTCATGGCTTCTAGCATCTTTTCATAATTGATGGGTTCATTGTTTTGATGAAACGATGAAGAGTTGTCTTGGAAGTGGTATTGAAATTGTGAGTCCATCAGATTTTGGGATTTGTGTTTGGACTCACGCATACTCCGTTCCAAAATTGATGGTTTCCTATTTTGGACGGGTGGAACTGAGTATGAATCTTGAACATAATGTGGACTGGGTGGAGAAGGAGGGTAAGGTGGTTGGAAATTATGCTCGGGGGAGTTGAATCCCCACTGACTCGGTGAAGAGTTGAAATCATTATGAAAATTATAGTTATTAGATGGGGGGTATGGGTCATATTGATTCGGATAAGACCAATCCGGCACACTAGGTTGGTTAAAGTCATGATATGCCGGGTTGGTAATATCCGAAAAAGAGTTTGATGTGTAATATGGATTATTATTATAGTTGAAAAAATTATTATTATAAGCCATATCACACAATGGAATACAAACAAAAGAAAGAAAAACAAACAAATAAACAAACAAGGAAAAAAATTCTAACCTAAGTTAGGGTAGACCTAGACCTAGACGACTCCTAACTGGTTAGACTGTCCACGGGAGGTCTAATGTAGACTTTAACCACAAGCTAATCAGCCAGGTCAGGGCAAGGTTGGTGGGAGGTTTTCCGTCAAAGACGTTCCTTAATTAAATAACCACCAACCTTCGGGCTTTCGGCCCTCAATCCCTTTCCTAGACACTGATTTTGCAGGAGTTAGATTCCAACATTTTTCCCCCTTAGGATAATCTCCTAATTGAGTCCGAGATGTCCCTAGGGCCAACGTCTACTCGATTTTAGGTTAGGCTTGGGTTAGTGAGTGCTTGGATTCTGATTTTTGGGCTAAGGAAGGGTGATTAAATCCCCACCTTATCTTGTTATGGGTTAGTGCCCTTAAGATGATTTTGTGCAAGGTGTGCAAGATAAAGAAAGTAACATTCAAAAGCAAATATCACCCAAGAATGTTTCCTATGCTATATGCTATGCTTACATACCTTGTCTCCAGCACTCTTCAACAGTAAAAAAAATAAATGAATTGAAAAGAACGCGTGCCTAAAATGCAAACGTCTAATCAATTTTTAACTTTTGCAACAAACTTTTTACTGTTGATTATTAGCAGGTTTTTGTGATGGCATATAAGAAATAAATAATTGCAGAAAACTATAATTTGCAAAGCTAGCAGCCCTGCAAAAATCTGTCAGTAGTCAACTCGTCCTTGCCGCGGATCCGCGGCTTTTGCCGTGGAAATGCGGCAATTCAGAGGGCCCTTGGTCTCTGCTTTCTATAGCAAAGGCCCAAGGCCACTTATATGTTACTGCAACCTTAAATTTTAGCTTTGCTTGCCCTGAACCTGCAACAGAGAAGAAAATTCGTTTAGTTCTAAAAAAAAAATTCAGATTTCAAAAAAAAAAAAAATTTCAGATTTCAATAAAAAACATGTTACCCTCCCCGGCAACGGCGCCAAAATTTTGATTGAGGCTAAACCTGCACAAAAAATACGAGATTATAGAACTTAAGAAAGGAATGTGCAAGTGCTCAATTCTTCCGCTATAGCAAGTGGCTATGCGGGTCGTGATCCACAAGGAGGGTTTGCGATAGAAGCTTTACGTGTTTTTTTTTTTTATTGAAATCGTTAAGAAAACAAAACGATAGTTCTTCTCTGTTTTTAAGTTAACAAAAAGAAAAAGAAAGTTATGTTAAAGTTAAGAAGAAAGCGAGAGATGAAGAAGGTGGACAAATCAGAAAACAAGAAAAACGACTATGTACAATGAAGTAGAAAGAAGAATGAAAACGATTTGAAAGAAGTGGTTGGTGATCTAAACTAAGAAAGAAAAGAAAGAAGTAAAGAAAAGTAAAGAGATACTTACCGAGGTTGAGTGATGACTTACTTGGAAACCTTTTTGCAAGTTCTACCTTTTTGCTTCGGAGGCGTTCAACGCATAGATCATAAGCTCGAGCTCGGTCCCCGTGCACATTATATCGTCAAGCATATGAAGTACGAAGTGATGCGAGCTTGGAAGAGGAGAACGTCTTCATGAACTATCGCTGGCTCTCACGTAGCTTAGTTCTACTTGCTTTGGAATTCACTTGTACACTCAATCAAACACAACCAAGGTAAAGTAGAAGGAGGAAGAGGAAAGCAAAACAAAACGGAAAGTAAAGATACAAACATAAACAAATGTTACCTTTATTGCTTACTGAAACCATGAAAGAAAGGAGGAGGATACATCGTCGGTGTCACTCTCAACTTCAGCCTCTCTCTCTTACTTACATGAATCTTCTTCTACCCTAAGTTACATCCAAATTACATAACAAGAAAAGAAAAACCTAAACTACAAAGAATTAAACTAGGCTAAATCCTAATCTGCATTGACCTCCATTTTCAGTGCACAATATGGCCTTTTATAGGCAGAAAACCCAACCACCAAGATCCCGGGGAGGTCGGGGGAGTTCACGCTCCCCGTAACTCCCCAGGATTGCCGCGGAAACGCGGCTTTTGCCGCGTTTCCGCGGCAATCTTGTGGCCAGGTGGCCACATCAAGAGGGGGGTGGCTCCTGGTTTGAAGTGGGGCTCGTATCTCCTGCTGGTTTTCTTGTTGCTTCTTCAACCGCTGACTGAATCGACTTTTGATTTTCTAGCTTGATTCCTCGATTCAAGGAGAATTTTTCTCAACCCCTTGATATGCCAAGATATAGCCCAGATTTCTTCACTTCGAATTTATTCTGAATTAATTCAGAATAAAGTGGGCTTTTGGGCTTGTTCTTCTTTTATTCCTTTGAGTATTTGGGCCTACATTTAGCAAAGAAAAAAGACACTTATTAATATCATTTATTAGCAAACAAGTGTGGTAAAGTGACAACATAAATGCAATGTATGTGACAAATCAACACATCCTAACAGATTAGTCAAGGTCTAGCAATCTTGCTAAAATCCTTGATAAATTTTCGGTAGAAACCGGAGTGTCCTAAGATGGGCTAAGAAAGGGTAATGCTTCCCCACCTTATCTTGATTTGGGTTTTGCCCTTAAGATTGATTGTGCAAAGTGTGCAAGATATAGAAAAGTAACATTCACAAGCAAATATCGCCCAAGAATGTTTCCTAAACTATATACTATGCATAAGTACCTTGTCTCCAGCTATCTTCAACAGTAATTATAAAAGAAACGTAATTAGACAAATGCCTAGAATGCAAGTCTAAATGTTTTTTAAGCAATTGGCAATTAATTAGATTACTGTTGGATTAAAAACAGGGAGTGTAGATATCAGATATAGCAGAAATAACACATAAAAATTGTATTTTTGGAAAGCAATATGTCCTGCAAAAAAATTTTTTTAGTAGTCCAAAAATTCAAGCTTTTGCGCTGCAATTTCTTGAAATTCTGTTTCCTACTTTCGAGTGTAGGGGCACAGAATAGCAAGTCTTCTCCTGCAAAGCTTGAGCGCTAAATCTAATTCCTTGACGTCCCTGAAATAAGACACTAAACTTGTTAGAAAAAATTACACCGTTTCGTCCCCGGCAACGACGCTAAAAATTGATTGCAAATGAAAGCAGTGAGAGTTTCCGTCTAGCTTTGGGCTAACGGGTCATGTCCACGAGGAGGAATACGATGAAAATGTTTCGGTATTTTTGTTAAAAAACTAAAGAATTTTTTCAGTGTTTTTTATATTGAAAAAGAGAATGGAGAGTAAGGATGTGACTAAAAGAAAATTTGAAAACTTAGAGAAGGCTTTGGAAAAGGTGATCTTTAAAAAGCTTGAAGATTGATTTGTTATTTTTAATATAGAAAAAGATTTGGGCTCACTATCTTACTAATTAATGATATGTTCTTCTCTTGAAATTCTCAGTGCCTCAACTTGATCATAGGCAAAAACTTAAACTTAATTTTCGAAAGTCTTAAGCAAAGCAAATAAGATTGTTTGAAAAAGTTTAACTCTTTTCTAAAAAAAAAAAACCCCTCTTTGAACTGAATATTAAATCATCAAGTTGTCTTTAAAGTATGAAATAAAAACAAGTTCAAGTGATGTTTTAAAAAATAGAAGTTTAGAAATCCAAACCAATCCTCATGTGCCTTCAAGAACACTTTCAAAGAAGAAAGGCTTAGTTTAAGACATACATATGATTTCGTTGGGTTCTTTACATCAAAATCATTCAAAACAAGAGAGGGATTGAAGAGAGATGATAGTGAGCCCAGAAAAAATAAATTTAGCTACTCATAATTAAAGTAAAGTAAGACATGAAAATGAAATGAGACATACCTGTGAATTGAAGAAGAAGAGAAATCTTGATCCTTTATTGATGTCACTTGAACTTTAGGTTACAATCACTCTTTTCCTCTCTCTCACTGGTATTTGGACTGAACTACAAATTAAAAAAAATAGAGATACAACTTCTCAATACTATCTAATAAAGAACCTAAACCCTAAAAACAAAGAGAAAAACTTAAACTAATTGTCGGTCCCTTCTTCTTTGTAGAATGCAGTATTTATAGGGGAAAACCAAACATGAGAGAGCGCACGAAGATAGGGGGAGAAAACGCTCAACTAACAGTTTCAACAAAGCCGCGAAAACGCAGCCAAAGCCGCGTTTCCGCGGCCTGGGTGTGGCCAGGTGGCCACACCCGGGGGGTACAGCTCCTCATTTAGTGTTTTCCCTTTATCTGGTTCTGGATTTCCCGTTTCGGCTCCTAGATTTGATGAAACTGCCTTTGATCTTTGGCTTTAACCAATTAATTTGGGAAGATTTGTTTTAACCAGTTTTCAACTTCTCTAATTTGTCATGATCTGTGCTGATTTTCTGATTTCGAATTAATTCTGAATCAAATCAGAATTTGATGGGCTTTTAGGCTCGTTTCTCTTCCCTTTTCTTTAGCAATGGACCTACATTTTATAAAGAAGAATATAAGATTAGGCAATAATTATGGAAATGTGACATTATATATGCTATATATGTAACCAATCAATTCTAAGTTAGACAAATTCCATGAAGACTTGTAATTTACATGCCCTAATTTAGTATGTCACCAATCTAGGAGACTCAAGCAAATAAACAGAAGAATTTTCTTTATTTATGAGTTTGGAGTATAGGTACACGGACTTTTTGTCCACAATAGCAACATTGGCCTTAAAAAGGACATAAACAAGATAACCCTTACCCACATACACCCCTTAGTAAGTACAAATTTATCATATTCAAACATCATTTTAAAGCCCTTCTTACTAAGGACTGATCTGGAGATCAGGTTCTTGCGAATATCTGGAACATGCAGTATATTATTTAATGTGATTTCTTTTCAGATGTCCACTTAACTACAACCTTACCCTTTCCCTCAACCTTGGAGACGACCAAGTTACTCATGAACGTGCTCGAGTTTTTGATATTCAGCAAATAAAATTTTCTCAGAGCAGATGTACTGGATAGCCCCTGTGTATACCCACCAATCCTTATTGTTCGTTATCAGATTCACTTCTGATACCACTGCAGATAGGCATGGCAATGCATGATTGGTCATATTTGCATGTGTTTGGTCCTTCTTGTTCTTCTTAGGACGACTGTGACATTCATTCACCTTGTATCCCTCTTTGTTGTAGTTGTAGTAAGTTTTCTTGAAGCGCTTGTTCTTACCTTCTAGATCCTTGCCTTTGTACCCCAGGGTAGTCTTCTTCCAATTCAAGCGCTTGGAAGTACATACTTTTCCCTTTAAGTCTTTGATCACATTTGTCTTGGCCTTATATGAGTTCTTGTTACTTCTCTTCTCGGATATTCGGTTGTCCTCCTTAATCCTAAGCCTAATAATGAGATCGTCCAACCTCAGCTTCTTACGTTTGTGCTTTAAGTAGTTCTTGAAATCTCTACACAATTGATTGCATCTCAATTTTACATTTTATCATCACATTTGCACATTTATCCTTGATTATTATTTATTTAACATTATGATTTAACTCTCTTTTTGATTATAATGTGTAGTTACTTAAATGAGAAGATAAGGATACAAGAAGCTTCTATTTTTTCCTAATTCTATCTAAATTTAAATTTCAATTTAAATCAATTTGCAATCAAGAGGAGGAAAGGATATATCATCATCTTCAAAATTCAAATTCAAAATCAGAAGATATACTTGTAGAAGATGGATGGGATAAAACTAATCCTAGTAGGGATAAGAAGGATAATTCAAATTAAATAAAGTTTAAAAATCAATTCAGAGTCGGATTCAGACTATACATCTTTTAGTATTCGGATCATAACTTTTGCTACAGATATTCAAATTCAATGATTCAAGATGCTACAGAAATCGGACTTGAAGGGATAAAATTCTCATGTTTACTACTCTGTCCAGTTCAGCTGTCTAATAAGTCATATTCAGCAATCAACACACCGATTTGCTGCAGGACTGAATTCCTTATTGAATTAGAAAACCTTCTAATTTGTATCCTATTGTGATTAGTTTTAAGGCCTATTTAAAGAGCTGAAATCTCTCATAATCAAGTATCTCACATTAGAGATCAAAATTAGAATTTTTCTTTAGATCTATTTTCTTTCTGAATTTTTATGTAAATTTTTGTACAAGGAGGACAACTCTTGTAATTGATCATGATAATCAATAAACAGGTGCTACCTTTCTCATATCTTTGTTTGTTTTTAATTTTATTTTTTAATTTTTTATTTCTTTTACTTGCCATGTTTACCATGAGTAGTTAGATATTTTCTCATGGCTTGCTAAGATATCACCACCATCACATCTAATGTCTAGTAGATAATCAGATTAGATCATATGCATGCCTACTCCAATCTTTATTCTTGAAGACTCATTCGGATAAGCAATTAGTTTAAACACTTGCTAATTGTTCTTCTTAAATTATACTTGATAAATATCTTGATATTTTAATGTTCAACTTTAATAAGTGTTTGGGTTAAAAATTTGCTTGTACTTTCTAATGATCTTTCATACTCTATACTTGACCGACAATCTTGATATTATAATGTTACATCTTGGTTAGTGCATTTCAACCCGTACCTTAGCTTCTATCCTATGTATCTTACTTGATCTTGAAGTAAAATATCATGTTTAGGATTTGAAGTGAAGTAATTATCTATCTAGCGTTAACATATATGGTGATTTATTGAGATTTAACCTGCACACAAAAATAAAGAATTTTAGATTTAAGAACAAGTGGTGCAAGGTGTTCAATACTATCCGCTGTAGCAAGGCTATGCGGGTCGTGATCCTCAGGGAGGGACTAGCGATGGAAGCGTTTGTAAGTTTTACTCTAAAAATTATTTATTTTTAAGTTAAGATAAGAAGAAGGTGGTATTTTACAATGAGTCGGCAAAGAAAGAATTTGGAGAAGAGTTGTGATTTAATCTACAAAAAGAGAAGAAAATAAAATAAAATAAAATAAAAGAAATACTAACCTTGGTTGAGGAACAATATGAAATCTTAACACTTTCTACCTTACTTTGGAGGCATGAACGCATAAAGCATAGGATTGATCTCAGTCCCCTATTCGCATTAGATCATCAAGCATTGGCAAGCATGAATTGATACGTACCTTGAGGAGGAGAACATCTCCATGAAATATCGTTGGCTCTCGCTAAGACTCGTTATACTCGTGCTTCAGAAATCACTTGCATGCTCTATAAACCAATATAGATCAAAGAGAAAAAGACGAGAAAACAAAAGAAAAGTAAAACATAAGAACAATAAACAAAAGAAAAGATTACCTTTATTAATTAGTACAATGGCAGAGAAGAGGAAGGTACATCGGTGTCACGCTCAACATAAGCCTCTCTCTCTCTTGAAAATAAAAAGAAAAACCTAATTACAAAAGAAGAAAACCTAGAAGAAACCCTAATTTTGGCCCTGTACTGCGCTGGACGCTCTGTACGTTGCACTGCAGGGGGTATTTATAGGTGCAAAAGGAAGTAGAGTCCCATCACAACTCCTCCACGAAAACAGGTGACGGGATAAGGCAGGATTGCCAAGGAAACGCGGCTTGGGCCGCGTTTCCGCGGCACTACAGTGGCTGCTGGCCACGCGCTTTGGCGCGTGGCTTCTCCTGGTCCGTCCATTTGGTCGTTTCCTTCTGGAAGCTTGATCCTGGCTCTTTATCTTGGGATTTCGAGATAACTTAGAAATCAAGTTACCTAGATCTCAAATATCCCAATATCTTTTATCCACGAATTTCCTTATCTTTGCACTCTCTTCTTTGGCTTTTATCCTCATCCTGCAAGTGTTTAGGGTTGGATAGAAGTCTATCCTTCCCTATTCTTTAATATTTGTAACTTTAGCCCTTGTATATTTGCACTTTGACAATTGATATTTGCACTTTTGCACTTGGGCTTCAAACATGGGCTTTTGGGCTCTTTTAGGCTTTAATTCTTTCTTTTTATTATTTCGAGGCCTGCACACAATAAATTACAAAATATTAATAAATGTGCAGAATTAAATGAATAAATATGAAAATGTGATGGTAAATGTTATGATAAAAATGCATTTTTCACTACCAATCACACCCCCACACTTATCTTTTTGCTCGTCCTCGAGTAAAAATCAAAGAAAAATTAATCTAACCTAACTCACTTTCGTAGGAATCACGGTTGCACTTAGCATGTGCAACAAGCCGTTAAACCTCTAGGTTACCCTAGAGGACGAGTGTTGTCTCGTGAGGGTTTTCAGCGGATTACACCCACAAAATCCATAAAAAGGAGAATATTTGAAATACTTTTGCAAGGACTAAGTAGTCTATAAGTTTTAGGATTATCATTTTTATTCATTCTTAGACTTAGTCTTTATAAAGTAAATTGTTTTCATTTTTAAGTAAGGATCAAAATTGAATTTTGTGTATAGTCTTTTTCGTTACCAAAAATCATATGCATCCTTATGAATTTTTACTAGGAATTTCTTGACTTGGACTTTCATGCCTCTTTATTTGTTTAATTTTTTTTAATATGTATAACGTATCTAATTTTCTTTCGTATAAGCATCAAGACTTCTTGAGGCCCTCATACATAACTAATTGACTATTAGATGTGTTAGTACATATGTAATATTTCTTAGTTTTCTTAGGCTTTCTAATCCACCCATGTAGCGAACTTAAAGTCGGTGGCTCCCAAACCAGTCGGCTTTAGGGCACCAAGTGAGAAAACACCCCGCGGACTCAAATTCGAGTGAACTAGGCCCCAAAACTAAGGACTTTATTTTATTTACTCACCTTTAGGCATGAATACTTATGCTTCTTGAGGCACATGTATCCAGCTTAATTAGTGATTTTTTTTTTTAAGGATATTTTTTTTATATGAGGCACAAAGGTCTTCGTCTTAGAATCTTAGATATGCATTAGGTATGCAAATTTCATTAAGGTAAAAATCAAGACTAATTAATTATTCAATTTCTCCTCCTATACCTAAAATTTAAACAATTTATTTATTTTGACCAAGTTTTTAGAAATCATAATCATGATTTTCCTAATTCTTAAGATTAACTTAGATTTCTTTCAAAGATAAGTCAAAATATTGTCCTTTTTATAAGTTTTTTTTTAGCAGATTTTTGTTAGTTTCTACCTATGTTAGTATGTTAGTAAAGCCCACCCCCACACTTATCTCATGCATTGTCCTCAATGTATGAAATGAATGCATATATGCATGAAAAAGAATAAGGGAAGGCGGAAGTTACCTTAAGGTGGTGGTTCCGGAGGTGGTCTAATTGGGTCAAGCGTTGCTACCCAATCAAGATAACATATAATTTGGTGGAACTCACCAGAAATTTTCCTTACATAACCCACTAAAATATATGTATAATCATTTTTAAGAATTTCCACCCCATCAAATTTTCAAATTTCATAATAAATTTCAGAGTTAATTGTATCAACCTCCTTGTCCCAAAATGGAGTATGAAAAGATGGAATTATTGACTTGAACATTATAGGTGCGGGAACGAATACCGACTCAGGGAAGAAGCTCAAATCAAGTAAGGGCTCAGGAGTCGGGCTAAGTTCAGGAAGTGGGTCCAAATCAATAAGTTTAAGCTCAAGTCTACAATCATCTTCCCACAATGGAATGTGACTCAATGTTGGTGATTCAAGTTCAGGAATGATAGGTGTGGGAATCAAGACTGACTCTAAAAGATTACCTAAGTCGGGTAACAAAACAGGAGTCAATAATGATTCGGGAATTTGAACTTGATCACAGATTTGAGAATCTAGGTCACAATCTCATTGGGTTCAATTTCATAAAAATGAGAACTTGCCAATTTATCCATGGGACTTTCAAAATTGCACAATTGGTCAAGTTCAATATGATCATCTAAAATGGGTGATTCAATTTCATTATGAATTGGAACAGGATCCAATGTTGACTCGGGAAAAGTGAAATCAGGTGGAGACACCGAAGTCATTATTGAATTAGGGAGTAAAATTGAATCATCAAGTGGGAGATCATGATCATATTCATGCTCAAGTTCTATTTCAGGAAAGGAAAAACTTGCCAAATTATCAAGAATTGGAGTTTCGGCAAGTTCACATGATGGTACTGAATTAGAATCTTGTTGTCCAAAGCAACTTGGTTCGTCGGCTCTAAGAGAGTGGTCAGCGATATCAGAAATGGCCGAACGGTGAGAACGTAAAGATTGAACCATCATATCTATATCATGATCACGGGCTAATCTAGCCTGAGTCATGGCTGCAAGCATCCTTTCATAGTTGATAGGTGCATCATGTTGTGATTGGACTTGAAAGGATGAAGTGTAATCGTGATGAAGTTGTGAGTTGGTGGACTCACGCATAATCATGTCTGCGATTGATGGTAATTGTTGCTTGGACTCATGCATACTCATCATTTCCTGGATAGATGGTAGTCTATTCTGACTGGGTGGATCTGAGTATGAATCTTGGGAATATTGTGGACAAGGTGGAGACGAGGACAAGTCGGTTGAAAATTGGACTCGGGGGAATCGAAACCCCATGAACTCTGTGAAGAGTTGAAAATATGAAAATTATGGTCATAAGATGGGAGGTATGGGTTATATTCATTCGGATAAGACCATTCCGGCACACTAGGTTGGTCAAAGTTGTGATATGCCGGGTTGGTAATATCTGAAAAATAGTTAGGTGTGTAATATGGATTAAAATTAGAAAAATTATTATCATATGCCATATCACACAAAACAAACAAAAGAAAAAGAAAACAAACAAATAAACAAACAAAAAAGGAAAAAAATTCTAACCTAAGTTAGGGTAGACCTATGACCTAGACGACTCCTAACTGGTTAGACTGTCCACGGGAGGTAGGGTGTAGACTTTAACCACAAGTTAATCAGTCAGGTCAGGGCAAGAGTGGTGGGAGGTTTTCCGTCAAAGACGTTCCTTAATTAAATAACCACCAATCTTCGGGCTTTCGGCCCTCAATCCCCTTCCTAGACACTGATTTGGCAAGAGTCAACTTCTAGCACCGTTCCCCCTTAGGATAATCTCCTAATTAAGTCCGAGATGTCCCTAGGGCCAACGTCTACTAATTTTAAGTTAGGCTTGGGTTAGTGAGTGCTTGGATATGATTTTTGGGCCAAGGAAGGGTGATTAAATCCCCACCTTATCTTGTTAATGGGTTATGCCCTTAAGATGAATTAGTGCAAGTGTACAAGATAAGTAGATAAGATTCACTCAAAGTAGAAAATCAACCAAGAGATGAGTCCTATTCTACATGCAATGCGTACGTACCTTGCTCCAGCACTCTTCAACAGTAAATTAAAGTAATTGAAAAGACACGTGCCTAAATGCAAACGTCTAATCAATTTTTAACTTTTGCAACAAAAATTTTTTACTGTTGATTTAATTAGCAGTAGACAGGTTTATCACAGAACAAAATCAACAGAGCAGTAAACAGTATTTGCAAATTGCAGCAACCTGCAAAAAGATGGATCAGTAGTTCTCTACTGTTGCCGCGGATCCGCGGCTATTGCCGCGTTTTCGCGGCAAACTAGTAGTCTCTGTTGCTCTGCCTTCGAGGGCAGAGGCACAGAGTTGCAATATGTCCACTTCTGCTGTTGTGTTTCTGTTCTCCAAACCTGCAAACAGAAAAGAATAAAAGAATTAGTTAATTTTTTTTTAGAGATAAAAACTTACCGTCCCTCCCCGGCAACGGCTCCAATGTTTTTATTGAGATTTAACCTGCACACAAAAATAAAGAATTTTAGATTTAAGAACAAGTGGTGCAAGGTGTTCAATACTATCCGCTGTAGCAAGGCTATGCGGGTCGTGATCCTCAGGGAGGGACTAGCGATGGAAGCGTTTGTAAGTTTTACTCTAAAAATTATTTATTTTTAAGTTAAGATAAGAAGAAGGTGGTATTTTACAATGAGTCAGTAAAGAAAGAATTTGGAGAAGAGTTGTGATTTAATCTACAAAAAGAGAAGAAAATAAAATAAAATAAAATAAAAGAAATACTAACCTTGGTTGAGGAACAATATGAAATCTTAACACTTTCTACCTTGCTTTGGAGGCATGAACGCATAAAGCATAGGATTGATCTCAGTCCCCTGTTCGCATTAGATCATCAAGCATTGGCAAGCATGAATTGATACGTACCTTGAGGAGGAGAACATCTCCATGAAATATCGTTGGCTCTCGCTAAGACTCGTTATACTCATGCTTCAGAAATCACTTGCATGCTCTATAAACCAACATAGATCAAAGAGAAAAAGACGAGAAAACAAAAAGAAAAGTAAAACATAAGAACAATAAACAAAAGAAAAGATTACCTTTATCAATTAGTACAATGGCAGAGAAGAGGAAGGTACATCGGTGTCACGCTCAACATAAGCCTCTCTCTCTCGAAAATAAAAAGAAAAACCTAATTACAAAAGAAGAAACCTAGAAGAAACCCTAATTTTGGCCCTGTACTGCGCTGGACGCTCTGTACGTTGCACTGCAGGGGGTATTTATAGGTGCAAAAGGAAGTAGAGTCCCATCACAACTCCTCCACGAAAACAGGTGACGGGATAAGGCAGGATTGCCGCAGAAACGCGGCTTGGGCCGCGTTTTCGCGGCACTACAGTGGCTGCTGGCCACGCGCTTTGGCGCGTGGCTTCTCCTGGTCCGTCCATTTGGTCGTTTCCTTCTGGAAGCTTGATCCTGGCTCTTTATCTTGGGATTTCGAGATAACTTAGAAATCAAGTTACCTAGATCTCAAATATCCCAATATCTTTTATCCACGAATTTCCTTATCTTTACACTATCTTCTTTGGCTTTTATCCTCATCCTGCAAGTGTTTAGGGTTGGATAGAAGTCTATCCTTCCCTATTCTTTAATATTTGCAACTTTAGCCCTTGTATATTTGCACTTTGACAATTGATATTTGCACTTTTGCACTTGGGCTTCAAACATGGGCTTTTGGGCTCTTTTTAGGCTTTAATTCTTTCTTTTTATTATTTCGAGGCCTGCACACAATAAATTACAAAATATTAATAAATGTGCAGAATTAAATGAATAAATATGAAAATGTGATGGTAAATGTTATGATAAAAATGCATTTTTCACTACCAATCAGTGATCGATTATTAGTGAGCTATGAACTTTTTTTTTTAGGTTAACGCTTTCTTCCAATACAATCCATCTTTTTCCTTTCTAAATTCTAACAACAGAGAAGATCATAAGAAGGCAATAGTACCAAAACGATTCTATCGCATCTCTCCCTGAGGTTCGACCAGCTTTAACCCTAGCTACCACTATTAAATTGAGGAAGACAGAGACACGCTTTGATCCAGATAACTCCACTCTAACCCCTTACTTAATCTATATTAATTAGGAAAAAATAGAGATTAAGTAAGGGGTTAGAGTGGAGTTATCTGGATCAAAGCGTGTCTTTGTCTTCCTCAATTTAATCACGGTAGCTAAAGCTAAAATGGGTTGAACCTCAGGGAGAGACGCGATAGAATCATTTCGGTACTGTTACCTTCTAATGATCTTCTCTGTTGTTAGAACTTAGAAGGGAAAAAGGATGGATAGTATTGCGATAAAGTGTTCAACTAAAAGAAAAGTTCATAGCTCACTAATAATCGACCACGATACATGTTAACGTTAGATAGATAATTACTTCACTTCAAATCCTAAACATGATATTTTACTACTAGATCAAGTAAGAAACATAGGACAGAAACTACGGTACTGGTTGAAATAGCACTGACCAAGATGTAACTTTACAATATCAAGATTGTCGGTCAAGTATAGAGTATGAAAGATCATTAGAAAGTACAAGCAAATCTTTAACCCAAACACTTATTAAAGTTGAACATTAAAATATCAAGATATTTATCAAGTATAAATTAAGAAGAACAACTAAAAAGTGTTTAAACTAATTGCTTATCCTAATGAGTCTTCAAGAATAAATATTGGAGTAGGCATGCATATAATCTAATCCGGTTATCTACTAGACATTAGATGTGATGGTGGTGATATCTTAGCAAGCCATAAGAAAATATCTAGCTACTCATGATAAACATGGCAAGCAAAACAAATACAGAAAATAAAGAAAAAGTAAAATTAAAAACAAACAAAGATATAAGAAAGGTAAACCTGTTTATTGATTGCACAATCAATTACAAGAGTTATCTTCCTCCTCGTACAAAAATTTACATAAAAATTCAGAAAGAAAATAGATCTAAAGAAAAACTCTAATTTTGAGCTCTAATGTGAGATACTTGATTAAGAGAGATTTCAGCTCTTTAAATAGGCCTCAAAGCTAATCACAATAGGATACAAATTAGAAGGTTTCCTAATTCAATAGGAAATTCAGTTATACAGCAAGTTGGCGTGTTGATTGCTGAATATGACTCATTAGATGGTTGGATTGGATAGAGTAGTAAACATAATAATTGTAAACCTTCAAGTTCTCTTTCTATGGCATTTTAAATCATTGAATTTGAATATCTGTATCAAAGGTTATGATCCGAATACTAAAAGGTGTTCAGCTGAATCCGAGTCTGAATTGATTTTTGAACTCCATTTAATTTGAATTATCCTCCTTATCCCTTCTAAGATTAGCTTTATCTCATCCATATTCTAGAAGTATAGATTCTTATTTTGAATTTAAATTTTGAAGATGATGATATATCCTTTCCCCCTCTTGATTTCAAATTGATTTAAATTGAATTCCAAATTTAGACAGGATTAGGGAAAAATAGAAGCTTCTTGTATCCTTATCTTCTCATATAAGTAACTACACACCATTATCTAAAGGAGAGTTAAATAGAAATGTTAAATAAATAATAATCAAGGAAAAAATATGCAAATGTGATGATAATAATGCAAAATTGAGATGCAATCAACAGGTGAGAGTTTCTCCACGATAGTAGCAATCGGAAAAGTTTCAGGTAGAATTATACCTTCAGCATCTATCTAGTGTAAGATAAGTTGAAACTCTTATACTTGACTGATTACAGTCTTATTATCCACCAACTTGTACTCAAAAAATCATCCAACGACGAACTTTTAAAATAGTTTTGAAATAATTTTTGTATAAAACTTGTATTTGGTATCTTGTGTAAGTGTGTGTGAATCTTGAGCCATCAAGTTAACACCAAAAACTTAAACATTCTAATTTCTTGCAAAGGGTTATACTCTTTTCAAGTCTTCATCAAGAGGGCTTCTTCAAAGTCTACACTTTAATTATCTGAGCTTGAATCCCTTCCTTGAATCAATTTGATCACTTCATAACCCTATTTCAGAGGAAGAATGAATCTCAATCCTTTCTCTTTAATCCTGTAAGCTTATAAACACTTGAACTTGATTAATATCTCATAACTATATGAGTTTTGTAATTATTAAAATAAAATCAGGGATTGTACCCTTGGACCAACACGGTCGACCGACAAGCCTCAACGGCTAGAATTCTAGCCGTTGGACAGTCGATCGCAAGGCCAATTCTGGCATGTCTTACCTCAAACGGCTATATTTTGGATTTTCTATTATTGTTTTATTTTCAAACTATTATATCTTACTTTATTTGGGTCTAGTCATCGCTAGAATTTTTGTTTCCATAAAAGTACAAGTATATCTCGATCTTGTTGCTATTGTTTATTCAAACTTGTCTTTTAGGAAAAATGTTATTCACTCTCGTGTCAAGAATGTTGATATCAATATCTCTTTAGCAGTATTTACTAGGATTCTTCATTTATTGTGTAAAGGCGCCGATATCTTTACTTTTGACCTAGATGATTTTGAGTATCCCGATGGTGAGACTCCACTCGCTGCTTCCCAATTACTTCATGATGATGCTAACCCTGCCTTGGTAAAAATGAGGAGGTGAAATATTATATCCTCACCACCCAAGTTCTAACTAAGATTATTTCTACAATCTTCTTTCAAAATCAGGCGAATATAGTCATGCTAGGGGTTGTGCTCCTCTTTTGATCTATTGCCTTTTGCGAGACATTAAAGTCAATATCCCTAAGCTCATTATCGATTTCATGCTTTCGGAGTATCTCATGATCCCGAGTAGGAATCTCCCATATGGGATAATTATTACTCATCTGCTTAATATTTTAAAATTGATGTTTCCGACGAGAATGTCTTTGCTCCTTCAATTGATATTGATCGCACCTTCCTCAAAAGGATGCAAGTTGGACTCGTGCTCGTACTCAACACCCTTCAGTTCAACCTCCACCACAATTTGCCTCTGGTTCCTACTCTGTATCTAAAGATCCACACACTGCTCTTTTGAACCAGATGAACTCCATGTCTCTGAGTCACTCTGCCTCCACTGAGAAGATTCTGGCAAATTAGGAAGAGTTTCGAAACACTCTAGTTTTTGTATGCTCATCTCAGTGTTATCTTCAAGAGTGTGTCGACTATTTCTTTACCAAGAATGAGTGGCCTCAGCCCATACCGTCTGAATATACTCGTCCATTGCCTTCTAAGGGTTCTCCTTTTGAGCCCTGGGTCGTGCCTACTGAGCCCGTTGGCGTCTATCGTCCAGTCGTCGATCCACACGATGATCTGTTTTATGCTACTGACTCAGACTTCATCCCAGATGATGACGCTCAGGAGTGAGCTTATTTTCCCTCCTTTTTGATGTTAACAAAAAGGGGAGAAGAAGCTGGAGATTTGGAGTATCTAGGAGTTAATTTCTGCTTTATGTTCTATTTTTATGTATTTTGTTTTATGTTTGGCACTTTTGGTTTGTAATAATTTGGATATTATGATTTTGGTTTGTAGTGTGGTACTTTTACAATTTGTGAACTTTGTGGATTTGGTTATGTGATGTACTCACTTTTGAAACTTTGGTTTATGTGATGGTTATATAATGGTTCTGTGATTATGATATATTCATTTGTGATCGTTTATTGCATTATATTACTTTGGAGGATGGTGGTATGGATGGTTGGACGTCCCATTTGTGCATACCATATTTAAATTTCATTATCCTTTGTATGCATGAATAATATGCATTATGCTAAATGAAAACATCTCTTATATGCTTTACATCTTGCATTGAGCTACAATGGTATATTTCTTATATGCATGTTTTTAGGGGGAACTTCATTAGAAGCTGCTTCTATTTTTATTTAAAACAACTCCATGATTTTATCATGATAAAGAAGAGGGAGATTGTTGGCCCAAAGGTCCATCCCCCCAGTTTTGATGATGATTATCTCATGTAGTTATTTATACTAATAATTTGTGACTATCTAAGTTTCAGGTTTATAAGAATTGTTATGGTTTTTATGTTTAGCTTCTTCAAAAGACTCACAAGTCAAGTTTTGAAGTTAACATCAAGATGATTTAAGAGCTTAAGCACCATGAACACATCTAGCACTCAAAGATGGAGTCGACCGATTTTACACAAACATGCACATTGTGCATGTCGGTCGACCGCCCAGTCAACCGCGTGTAGATGTTTGCCCTCTGTTTGGCATCAGTCGACCGATCAGTCGACCGTTGAGAGCTGTGCTTTCTGTTTGGGCTTCTCGGTCGACCGCCCGGTCGATCGGTATCCCAATGGTCAGAAATATATCCGTTGGCGATCGACTCGTGGTCGACCGTTCTGACCATTGGCGGTCGACCGACATGCTTGATTAAGCCTGGATTTACCCTGAATGGCTATAATTTAATTCTGTCTTTTCTGAGTTAATCAGTAACGACTACTTTGAGTTTCTAACAGCTATTTTGGTCCTCTATAAATAGGGGTATTGTAGAGAAACCCTAAGAACTTTTGCTAAGATTTTAGATCAATATTTTCATGTGATTTATGAAAGATTTTCAATAGAATTCCAATATCTTTCAGCTTTTCTCACACTCATAATCTCAGAGCTCCACTTCCTCAAATTTGGTTTATAGAGGTTGTTTGTGAGCCTCTGTGATATGGAGAGATCACTATTTCTTATATTGAAAAGTTGTAGAGGTTGCGGCCTCGAGCGAGCTTGCGAGCTCAGATTGTAGGTGTTTTGTGGTACCGACTAAGGAACTTGCGGGTCTGAGAGTTCTTACATGAACTTGTACGAGTTGGTGATCTTGCGGGATCGATAGTAGTGAAAGTCCTTCATTGTGGTGAAGGCGGGGATGTAGAGCAGGTAGCTCGAACCTTGAAATATATCCTTGTGTTTGCGATTTCCTTCTCTCTATCTCTCAACTTTACTCACTCCTTTATATCTTACATGCAATTATTTTGTTCATCTTTACATGCTTGATACCTCTTGTACTATGTCGATCTACTTGTGTGAGATTGTTGTTTTGCTCATATCAGTGTTGCTTTGCTAGTTAGTTTAGTTTTTATTTTCGCATTGTTTGTCATTATTTTTAGCCATCACCTATTCACCCTCCCTCTAGGTGATTTTATTAATGTCACATAGATACTAGATACGATCAATAACAGTGTTAATCACATGTATACTAGATAACAATATTTTTCGATAAGTCTGATAACACAATAAGTTTTCCAATATCACAGTCAACTATCTCAGTAATTCCATAAACATTAACACGATCAATATTTCACCACAATCAGACATAGTTTATCCATTTCAAAATTTTCACAATCATATCCAAGTTTACTGGATTAACATTTACAAGAATTCTTAATCAATAGTTCAACAATCAACCAAACATGTAATTAAATCATCAAGATTATATATTAAATAAACAATCACAAATAAATATTCTTTTTATGGAAAAGGGTTAAAGAAGCACTCACCCTGAGTTTTTGAGGATTTACCGTAAATTACTTTGATCTTAGTGCCCTGGGATGGTCACTGATACATAGCTCTCATCTCGACGATCAAGAATCACGCAAATCGGAGTCTAGATGGCCGAGTTATCCCCGAAAACCAAAACGATGCATAACGGATTTGAATAACTCTTAATGGGTATGAACTGTGCTTATTGGGTCAGGTATGGTAGGATTTTGCCTTATTTTCAAGAGGAAATGATGGTCCAAGAAGATCCAATCGAGTTGAAAAAGATGGTGGCTTGAAGCAGAAAATGCAAACCAAGCAAATGCAGATTAGTCGACTTATAAAGTTTATAAGTCGACTAACGCACAAGACCAGTCGACTAGTAGTCAACTAGGGAAGATACAGAAGCAGAAACAGAGAAAAAGCATTATATAGTAGTGACGATATAATTTGTTAGTCAACTAATGGAATGAATTAGTCGACTAATCATCAGGATAAGTCGAGTCGACTAATCGAGGCGTTTCTTAAAGCAGAATCAGTTTCCTTTTCAGGCACTGATTTCCTTTTCTAGTGGAGTATGAATAGAATTCAATTTCTATTCAATGAAGGCTTGTTTTTAAAGATTAAAGTGTCTAGAATTCTTCTAGATTAAGTAGATCAACTCCTAAATTGATCAAGATTCTTCAAGTATCCAATGGCCAAGATCATCTCATAATCCAAATAGGAGTTGTATTGTAAAATCCTATAAATAAAGGTTGTAACTCAACATTGTAAGGTATAGAGAAGGCACAGAAAAAGGTGAAGATACCAAGGAAGCGAAGAAAGATAGGAGCAAAGTGAAGGTGCATAGAGAGAAGGTAATATTGTTGTAATTTAGGTCCAGACTCAAAGGGAAGGTGAATACTCTAGTTGCATCAAGAGGAAGATTAGATCTCTTTATATCAACTTTATTAATAAAACTCTCTTAAGTTCTCTCCCCATGGGCGTAGGCAAAGTTTGGGCCGAATCAAGTTAAATCCTCATGTTATTTCTTATTGCTCTTTTATCTAGATATACTAGTTTGCTTTACAACAGTTTTTCTTTTGCAAGTATCATCATATTGTCAAGTTTCGTAAATGTCGATCCTGGGAGTAACATTGGTATCATAGCACTGATTTATTACAACATGATACTGTCAAAGCGGGTCAGGTCCACTGCTGGGTCAAACTGATAACCCAAAATCCAAATAACTTAAGCAGAAGCAGGTCAGGTTTGGGTACATGTTCTGGCAGGGTTTGGATCTAATAAGAGAGGAAAGATAAGAATGAGAGAGGGAGAAGCCAGGGAAGAGGAGAAGAAATGAGGCAGTGGTAGCGGTGGTTCGGGGCGCAATAGCGCGGCAGCGACGGTGCTGGTGCTAACGCGGCCAGAGAGGAGGAGAAGTAGAAGAAGGAGAGGGAGAAGAATGAGGAAAGAGAAGGGAGGAGAAAGGGAAGGAGAGAGAAAATTTAGAGGAAGGGGCTGGGCTCACAGGAAGGGGCGGCCTGCCAGCGGCAGAGGGGAGCGCGAGGCAGGGCAAGGCGATGGTTATATAGGAGGAGGAGGAGGAGAAGAAGAAAAGAAGGAGAGAGAAGAGATAGAAAGAAAGTGAAAGTGAAAGAGGGAGGAAATGGAGGAGAGAGAAGAAGAGAATGGAGCGGGAGTTGGCGGTTTGGGAGGGGCTCGCGACGGCCTGGCTGCGCCGACAGTCTGGCCTGGCTGGCGACGGGGGGCCCTCCTGGGAGAGGTGGAGAGAGTGGAAGAGATAAAGAGAGCGAGTATTAGGGAGAAAGAGAGAGAAAGGAGAGGAAGATGAAGAAGAAGAAGAAGAGGAAAGAGGGAGAGAGAGAAAAAAAAGAAAGAGAAAGAAGAATAAGAATGAGAGAGGAGAGAGTTCAAATAGAGAGAGAGATAAAAAGAGAGAGAAATGGAGAAGAGGAGATAAAGTTCTAGAGTGGTGGATTTTTTCATTCTCTATTAATAATAATAATAATAATAATAATAACAATAACAATAATAATAGTTACAACAACAACAATAATAACAATAATAATTTACATTAAAATGCACATGAAAAAATATTTATTTATTTAATTTAAATCCTTCTCTCTACAAGAATATATTTATCCAACAAATATTAAATTTTCAATCAAAACGATTTTAAATTATCAACATTAATTATATTAATCAAGTATTTATTAGGTAGGGATATCACATGGAGCATGATAAGTGTGTGCGCATTTATGGGCGTGCAAGTGCATGTTCACGTGCGTTTTCTTTTACCCCAGACCTCTTGCCTAGTGTAAGCAGGATTGAACCTCAGATCTCTTGCCTACTACAAAGAGACTTTACCAGTCTACTGCACTGGCACTTGCGTGCCTATTTTAATAGAAAACTAGCACTGTTAATAGATTATTTCCAATGGTTTAACACATAACACTCTTAATATTCATGTCTATATTTTAAAGGGATGGATACTGGGTCTCATTTGTCAAGATGCAAAATTGAAGAATATACGAATTTTGGACTGAAATTTCTTTCTTTTCTTTTGTCATACATTAATTTGGGATGAATTAATAGGTTTTCTTATTGATACGAGATTTTGGGAATGTGCTACACACATGCAATAAAAGTATGTAAAATAAAATTATTATTTTTTCTACACCTTTCTCTCTAAGCTTTTTATTCAAATTCTAGAGTATTCTAATCTTGAATGGGAGAAAAGAAACCTTTCACCTTCTTTTTTGGGATATGTTTCATATTTTTTTTCTCGTTGATAAATATTCTTTCTTTTGTTTAAATTTTTTTCCCAAAATAGGGCTCCCTAATAAATGTTGCTTTTTTTTTTTTCAAATTTTTTTGAGATAGGTATCTAAATATGATGGCTAGATTTTGGGTATTGATTTTGAGTATTGTAACATGTTTTTATTTCACTTTCTTTTTGACACACATAGATTAATGACATTGAGAAATTTTAAGTATGTAATAATGAAAATGGATATATATATATATATATATATATATAATATATATATATATATATAATATATATATATTAATTTCTCTATTTAAATTTTTTTTTTTTGAGATGGGATATAGATATCTGGCTAGATATCAAGATTTGTTAATAGTTTATAAATAGATGGATAGATTTTGTTTGGACATGACATGAACGTGAGCCATCAAAATCAAATTCAAATTAGAAATCGAATCAAAAGGATTGTGCTTATAATAATAATGATTACTTCTGGTATTAATTTTAAATTTCCTTTTCTGCCAAAATATTATTTTGGTGTGAAATTTTGAGATTAAAATTCCCCTTCTTAATTTTTTATGGGAAGTTTTCCCTTATAATGTTACTTTTGGAACTTAAAATTTGAAAAATGCTATCTTCCCATATAGAGCGGCAACAATGCTTTAATTGATGTACTTATTTGATAAGCTGTACACCTTACTTGGATCCTTTGCAGCCCATCTCTTTCAGGGGTCGGAATCGACCCGACTTCGCTTTTCGCTGGCCGAATATTTACATTATTACTCACTATTTATTAGCTGTCTGACAATGATTCGACCGGAGTTCGCTTAAGATCCGACCCATTAATCTCAAACGGATCGGATCATTCTCAATCGAGTCATCGAGGGAACACGTTAAACTCTCAAATATCACATTCGCGAGTGAGCGTACCGAAAGAGTACATCCTATAAGCAGCTTACGTCTGACCCCCAAGCTCTATCGACGATTCTCAATCATTTTCTTAAGGGCTTAGCTCTCTAAATTCTCCACCGAATTCTTCCGAACTTTTCCCCGATGAACTCGTCGCAGTTCATGGACAAGCAGATCATGGGGCTTACCGGATCGGCCTCCGCCGGTGGCGCCGGCGGCGGTGGAGAGCTCTTCGATCTGATGAATCCGCAAGAGGAGCGCCATGGCAGTAACAATGGAGTCAGCGTGCTGAAGAAGGAAGAGATCTTGCCGAGCTACGATTTCCAGCCGATCAGGACCGTCGGATCTTCGTCGTCAGCCGTCAATAACAACAGCAGCGCAAATCTTGACGGTGGGCCGAAGCGTTCTTGGGGATCGGCCGATTCTAAGATCGCTTCAGCAAGTGTCAGGGTATGATGCTCTTTTTTCCTGTCTAATTACTATTTTGGGAATTTTGAGGTAGAATTTGGAAATCAGTGTTTTTTTTTCTTCATTGGTTATTAAAGTTATTGCTTTTTTTTATTGAGAAGATTGTGCTACAGCTGGGAGAATTTGTGATTATTGATTGCATTTGTTGGATCTATTTAGAAATTTTAGGATTCCGGTACGAATTTTATTGAACTAGCGATGATTTTTGTGATGATTTTAGAATTTAATCGAACTAGTGATCATTTTTTTGATGATTTTAATGTTGGTTGACATCATAAAGACAAGAGAAAAATACATGTCATGGCTTACAATATCTTAGAATAATTAAGGAAAATAATTAATGAGGAGAGGCTTGTTTTAGCAGAGTCAGCTTAGCCTGATCAGGCTACCAACATTTTACATTGAAGGAAGATAAAAAAAAAACGGAAGTTAATGTTATGGATTTTAAGACCTGTGAGTTGTTGATTAATTTTATATCATACACTAGTTTTTAACAGCTAGTTAGAAATATTAGCATTTGCTGATAGTTTTTTACCCCTTCAATCTGTTAGATTATATTGTTGAAGTTACTTTCTGAATTTGTTGGATTTGAAGAAAAACTTGTGACGATTTGCTAGTTTAGTCTTACGGTATCTCAGAATAAAGTTGTGGTAGTAATATGGATGGTGCATGTTATTTTATCTTTATTATTATTAGATTTGCCGTTAACATGTTAAGGTTCTAAGTCTGGAGTAGACATAAGCAAATTATTATATTTATTCTCGATTCATTGTTTCAAGCCCATCCATCTTGTCACGCAAAGAAAATGTACATGGCCGTGGAAGTTGGAATATACTAGAAACTCACTTATGCCTGAAAGTCTTACGGAAAAGTTTAAGCTCTTTGGAACACCTCTAGAATGAGTGGATGTGGTTTAATGGTAATTTGTTAAGTTTGCAACAATAACTTCACAACAATGATTCACTTCTTGAAGTGATCGTAAGTGACCTAATTGGATTTGACGTTAACTTATCTGGTTTCCTCAAAGTATGAGGATGATCACCTAAAATTATAGGTGATAATAAAGGTTAAAATTATTCTTTTGGGTTGGTGAAATGAGTAAAAGATTAATAAGCATTTCTTAAATGGATTTATATGAAATAGGAAATAGAACATCTTGTGCAAGCAGTTATCATCTCAGTACTTCGGTCCTCTTTTTATCCTGCCTCATCTACACATTATTTATGGGTAATGCAAACGGCTCATGATTACAATGATTTGGTGGGTGCATGTGGAAAGGCAAGGTTTACAAGAACAGGAATCACAAGGCTATTAGATATGATATTATCATGCATTACAATCACAATTTTGGGTTGCTACTTCAGACATCCCTCAACCCCCCGACCACCACAAACACAAAAAAAAAAAAAAAAAAAAAAAAAAAAAAAAAAAAAAAAAACCATTGCACACGCACAAAGAAAAGATAATCCAAAAAAGCACACACAAAAACCGAAATATGAAAGGTAGAAACTTAAATCTTTTAGGCACAATGTTTAATTAGGTAAGGATGGGGGATTTTAATGATAGGGAGAGCCATGTACTCGGGAAAATTCTGGTTGAAAAGGAACTTCTTTTTCTGTGAGTCCAGAGATCTTTCTAATGTGGAAAAACTTTTACCACTTAAACTTTTCTAATTCGGTTTCCAAGAAACATGCAGAATATATGTTATCCTGATCTTTTGTTGTTTACATATACCCTTTGAAGCTTGAACATGGTGGTATTTATTGGTATCTAATAGCTAGTTAGCTATTCATTATGGCACAGCTCTGTTATTTTTCTGAAGTATATTCCTATATCTTTCTTTGTCATTGTTGCAGTACTCGAATATTTTGGAACCTCATGACCTACCAAAAGTTAGCCATGAGAAGGAGAGAGATGCATATGATTCGGCCACAGTGGCTGAAATTGATCGAACAGTGAAGAAATATGCTGATAACCTGCTACATACTTTAGAAGGCGTAAGTTCAAGGTTGTCGCAGCTGGAAAGTAGAACACGGCACCTTGAAAGTTCTGTCGATGACTTGAAAGATACACTTGGGAATAATAGTGGCAGCACAGATGGAAAGCTGAGGCAACTAGAGAACATTCTAAGAGAGGTGTGTTTCCTTGGGCACTAATTTAGCAGAATAAAATTGTCTGGTTTTCTTTCTTTTCTGTTGCTTCCTTCTCTTTCTTTTTCTGACAGACTTCCATCTCATAAACACCATGTAAATGACAACTTGGCTGTGCATGCTAATTTTTAGAAACTCCAATTTTCCAGTAGGCACTGTGAACTCTTTTGAACCCAAGAGATTTTTAAAATTTAGATCAAGTCTGTGACCCCGCTACCTCTAATTAATTTGCTGACAACACAAATTAGCTTTGCACATCAGTGCTTTATTTTCTATATGATTCTTCTGCAACAGGCATTCATTTTAATTTTTAAATGCCTTCAAATGACATCAGTCCCGTAAAGTAAATTCTCTTTGTCAATAGAGGAACATAAAATTTTGATTGTCTTAGAACTCATAGGAATTTAGGCACTGTGAACTCGTCTGAACCCAAGAGGTTTTGAAAATATAGACGAAGTCTGTGACCTCGCCACCTTTAATTAATTTGCTGACAACACAAACCAGCTTTGCACACCAATGCTTTATTTCTATATGGTTCTTATGCAAAAAGGCATTCATTTTAATTTTTACATGCTTTCAAATGATTCAAGCCTGTACATTAAGTTCCTTTTATCAACAGAAGAACATACAATGTTGATTGTCTTGGAATCCATAGGAATTTAAGCTCCTATTGTGTTATCTTGACTAGTTTTGGGCATCTGAATGCTGGATTTGTGTTTAAAGTGCATCATAAGGTGTTTGGCTATGTATGATTGCAAAGATGATATTTGTAATGCACACATACGTACAATTCTATATAATTTTACTTGGACGCGTGACGCCTATGCAAAGTGTTCGAGTGTCCTAAAGTGTCCAACATGAGACCTTCTCAAAAACTGATACGGAGACTTGACTACATTTTGTAAATGGGCATGCATATATGTAGATTGCCAAGTATGAAATGAATAACTAACTAAAGAAAGTGGGGTTACTGTACAACGAATATACCATAGATGTTTACCTGATATAATCTAATATCAATATATTGTGTGTAAATGATCAAAGATTGCAACGGAATGGTGATATTCTCATACTTAAGAGTGTCCGAGAAGTGCAATCAAGTGTCTTAACGCAGCATAAAACTTGAAATTCATAGTATTCTCGTAGTACTGATATGTCATATAATATTTCAGCAAACTTGTGCCCAACTACTGGTACCATAAACAAACATTTTTGTCTTGTGCCTTACATGCTTTGGCAAGTGTTAATGCACATTGCAGATACATGGGCAAGAAAGACTTGCTGGCAATGCACTTATTGAATTTTTCTCTGATTAATCGAGTTTATGTGCTCTTTGATTTGCAAGTTGAACTTCATCTATTATAATCATGGTTTCAAATATTGGATAATTCTGGTGTATATCGGCCACTAGATTTTCGAGTTTTGAGGTGCCCGATATAATATTAACTCTATTATATCACCCAATATCGAGGCCGTTATTGTTGATATACAACATGTTGCCGATATTGGTGGTTGATATTGCCGATATTGATATTAAAAACCATTGACCGATACCGAAACTGAGATTCTAAACCATGATTCTAATCTTTCTCGTATTATCAATAAATTAGTTTTAGAGAATGTGTGTCAGGGATTAAGGCATGTGCTTTAACATGATCTCCCGTAGTAAAACAGAGACTTGTGAAGTCATATTAGCTTATCATTTTATTTGCAACAAGGTGACTGGAATCCAGGAGCTCACTCCTGAATTTTTGCAGGAAAAAAAGATTTCACTTTTCATTTTATTTGAAAAGAATTCCTCTGCTCCTAGGGATTTTGTCTTGTTAATTCAGAGAATTCTGGCAAAACGTGAGTCAAGTAGAAACTGCTTTACCCTTGGAAGAAGTCTGACACATAGAAGTCAAAAAGGGCATTGCAGGAGAGCTGATTCTTTCTTGGGAATGATAGTCTTACTGAGATCTATTTTGAGTCCGTTTGTGGATTGTCTTTTGATTGCTGAAACCATGTCACCTCTGATCTTTCGGGCCTGTTTGGTTTGTTGGAAGTGGGAGGAAAAAGTGGAAGTGGGAAATGGGGAGGAAAAAGTGAGGAAAATGTAGGAAATTGGGATTTGTGCATTTCCTTTTCCGGTGTTTGATTGTAATGTGGAAGTTATAAGTGAAAAAAGCGTATTGTGTTTTCCGGTGTTTGGTTAGTAATGTGAAAGTGGAAGTGGAAAAGTTGAGCACAAAGTTGACCGTAAAATAATATTAAAATAAATATTAATTATGAAGTTTTTTTGGATTGTAATTAGACTGCAAGTGGGATTTACATGACCACAAAATTAATTGTTTTGAGCTACAACTTATTACAAATGAGATTTACATGACTCTAAAATTAATTATAGCACCCTGGAAGTGAGAAAATAGTTATGTAAAAGGGAGGTGTAAAAGAGAAAAGGGAAAAGGGAAAGAGGTTTTCTCATTTCTCATTTCTGGTTCCAGACAAACCTCAGAAGTGGGAAATGAGTTTTCCCACTTTCCCACTTCTGCCCCAAAACAAACAACCCTTAAATGAATTTGAAGGAAAAGTACATTGAGTGGGTGACAGAACTAGTTGCAATGAGATGGACTCTTATTACATAGTTGTGCAGTATGGATGCTTTCTTGTTTTGTTATATGAGTTTGTTAAGGGGCATTTATTAACGCCTTCTTATTGACAATACTCTTGGCTTGGACGTGAGATTGGCACTGAAAGCTGATAAACCAAATTGAATCCAACCAAAGAAATTTCAGGTTTTGATTTATAAAATGAAATTGAATAGGTTATCTGGTTAATTTGGGTTTAGAAAAACATACTTTCCCTTTAAGGGATACAGATTGTAATGTTTAAGGATCCAAATCTGCTGACCCTTTGTGTATATATATTTTATATTTCAGAATTATATCTGAATCCATCCATTCAACTCTCAAGCATGTATGGTTTATTACAGAATTGTAGCTAAAATCTGTCCCTTCAATTCTTAGGTTGGTAGTACCCTATCTTGTTCTTTCTCTTACGCTATGATTCTAATGCAACCAAGACATCCGAGGTATTTCCATTAGAGGGGGAAAAGGGTTGCTTGAGTGAATCTCATCAATTTCAATTCATATTGAAATTGAGATATAAAAAGAAAATGAGCATTTAATTTGAAAATAGAATCCTCAATTGCTGAATTAGGAACTTAGTTCTAATAAAATTTTCAATTTCATCCTCAATAGGAGTAACTTCTAACTTATAGTAAATGCACTAATGTCTGATCCTCGTGATTGATTGTTGCTCATCCATCTTAGCATTCTCACTCTATTACACTCATTTTGCAGATTTACTGCTCAACATTCAGACCCATGAAACATTGCTGGTCTTATAGCCGATTTATAGTAATGACCAATTAAATAGAGGCCAAACTAGGCTGTTGTTGCTGCCTCACAATTACGTCTAGAAAAATAAAAGAGGAAATGAGAGAAACAAAAATGATAGAACATCCTTGGGACTGTGTTTTAAACAAGGTTCTAAATATCGGATATCGGAATCGTATCGGATGGGGGTTTTTCATATCGGATATCGGATATCAGGGGGAGATATCGGGGATACGCGCGCATATCGAGCGTTCATATTGGACACTATATTTAATGAAATATTGATAATTAAGAGTTGGTTTAGAGTCATACATATCATCTACCTAATAAAAATGATGTAATATGCTTCCAGAGACAGTAAAATCAATGTACATTTGTACACAGTCGTGCAATAAATAAGTTATTTCATATCGGGTGATATATCGGGCGATTAATTGGCCAATATTGGGCAATTTATCGGCCGATATTTCAAATATCGGCCGTTTTTTGCTGCAAACGATATGGCGAACGATTTTCCCATATCGTATCGGCAACAGGCAAAAAAGGAGATATCGGACGATATCTCGGCCGTATCGGCCGATATTTAAAACATGGGTTTTAAATATCGGATATCGACTATATACCGGTCGACAAAATTATATACCGGATACAGATACCGGGTGATATATCGCGATATGGTACTGAATACTGGTTGATATATCAATAGTTAATATATATAAGACATTATTAAAAGAAATAAGTTATTATCCAAACATCATATAAAAACATCATTGAAATACCACAATGAACATATAATAAAATAAAATGATCTCTCAAACAAAAAAAAATTATCCAAATAAGTAACTATATCGGTCGAGATATCGGATATTTCATCTCGGATATCGGCTGATATATCGGCCACGTGGTGATATATCAGCCCATATCGGTCTAAAATGATATCCAATAATTTTTTGCATTTATCATATCATTTTGGATAAAATACTGGTATCTCTGCCGATATACCGGTATATCGGCCGATATATAAAACAATGGTTGTCAATACCATCAAATCGTTGCCACCCCTTGCTGTTATTTATGCCATTGTGATGGAAGAGGGAGAGGAGGGTCAAAAGACTTTAGTTTGCTGTTTCCTGTTATAGCGGAGGGTCGAAAGCTTTTAACATAGCAATATAGTTATAAACTCTTTTTACGTATATGTATCCTAACCACACCCCATCCCCAACCACCACCACCACCACCACAAACACGGACACAAACAAAAAAGATTCCGTTGATCCCTCCTCTTCCTCGCTATTGCAGTGGTGGGAAATGCATAAAATATAGCAGCATCAATTAGTGTCATCCATTAGTCAATTTCTTTTCCCCTTCCCCCTTTCTATTTTTCCTTCTTTATTTCTCTCTTTTATTATGCTTTTGTCCCAAGATCTCCCTG
The DNA here is from genome assembly GCA_038442645.1 of Agave tequilana. Taxonomy (NCBI): domain Eukaryota; kingdom Viridiplantae; phylum Streptophyta; class Magnoliopsida; order Asparagales; family Asparagaceae; genus Agave; species Agave tequilana. The sequence goes on from JAVJIF010022606.1 coordinate 69,471, forward strand.
ATAGATTAGTCTGGGTTCCTTTGAAAACATGTGAATAATAAAAAAAACAAATGCAAATACCTTGCATAAATAAATGTTAAAAAAAATTCCTTCGCACTCTCTTTTTTTCCTCTTTCTTTCTCTCTTTTATTATTCTTTTTGTCCCAAGGTCTCCCTGCCAGCTAAGTCTGGGGCTCCTTTGAAAACATGTGAATAACAAAGAAACAATTGCAAATACCTTGCATAAATGGTATAACTTTTAACAAAGGCTTTGACGATGAAAATTCACTTTGCGGAAACAGAATTTAGAAGGAAGGGGATCATACTTTCTCTTAATGTCTGAATGCGCAAATGATTTCAATTCTTTCTTAAAATCCAAACAAGAAATGACATTCAGATCCTGTACCTCATTAAACAATTATTTCATATGTTCTTAAAGAGACCTTGTAGTTTCCGAACAGTACCTATAACAAATTCTTCAATTCACTCCGAGACCTTGTAGTTTCATTATACTGACTTCATGTAGCTGTGACAAGTCTTGTTTGCTGATTATTGCTTTTCTTTTAATAGACTCTAGATATAAATCATAACCCGATGTTGAGGGATAAGAAATCTCACTTTATCTTTTTAGTTGTTTGGTCGAGCGCTCACTGTTTAAATATCGGCCGATATCTCATTTTTTGCTTGCTGTCAATACGATATGGGGAAATCGTTCGCCCATATCTTTTGCAGCAAAAAACGGCCAATATTTGAAATATCGGTCGATAAAATCACCGGATACGAGTCGGTGTAAAATCGGCCGATATGAATTTATTTTAATTGGGTTCGTTTTTTTGAACACATCAGCATTGAACCTAAACTCGACCCGTTATCCGAGTATATAAGTGTTGTTTGCATCGTTAGAGCTCAATAAAAATCGAATCCTAAATTTTCTCCTCTGTGAATTAACGGTGACGATGCTTGATTTTCAGGTAAGTAAATTATACAACTTCTAATCTTATATTTTTCAATTTCATGAAATAGCTTATTTATTGCACGACTTACGACTGCATGCAAATATACATTTTTTTTTTACTGTCTTTGCATGTATATTACATTATTTTTATTTGGTAGATATCTATGAAACTAAACTAACTTTAGTTAATATTTTATTATATATATATAGTGTCTGATATGAAAGCCCGATATGTGCGCATATCTCCGATATCTTTCCCGATATCCGATATTCGATATGAAAAAACCCCATCCGATACGATACGATCCCGATATCCGATATTTAGAACCTTGCGAGTGCTAGAAGTAAATGCTCAAATGCTTCTTTCCACCTTGTTGGGTTTTTAAATCATCTGCTTGCATGGATGACCATAGCGTCGACAGTATGGATATCCGTAGCATATCTGAGACTAGGGGGGTTTCAGAATTTGACTATTTTTAACATGCAAAACCATGAGTTAATTGATAGGGAATGCATGAATATCAGATACACATACACGTGCTCTTTCTAAGGATTAGTTAATATATATGTTGTCATGGTACAAGCTTTATCATTTTTCTAGAGAACCCTCAAAACTCAGCAAGTAATTGTTATTTTTACTTTCGGAAATAAAGCATATTATAGGTTAAAATGCTACCATAAAAATTATCTCTAATCTTCAGTTTCTCTTGCATCGACAATGCGCATTATGGTCTTCTCTGTTCCATCCATAATTCCCTTCCTTTTTTCCCTCTTCTATGTTTCATTAAGCCTTCTGACATCAAAGAGAGTTTGGAATAAGTAATAGTTTTGTGCACGTGTTGCTGAAAACCATGCAGGTTCAAACTGGTGTTCAAGTTCTTCGTGACAAGCAGGAGATTGCTGAGGCTCAACTCCAGCTCATAAAGCTACAACAATCTTCTTCCAAGGCAGACCATTTCCAGCCACCACCTGAATCATCAAATGCAATTGCTGGACTACCAGAGTCCCAAAATCAGCAGCAACTGCCGCCGCCGCCTCCACCTTCATATGCACTGGCCCCATCTGCAGTGGCTCCGCCACAACAACCACCGCCTCTCCCAGCCCCAAATGCTCCGCCACCTCCACCTCCAGCACAGTTAAACACACCTCCTCAATTCCCTACCCAGACTCAAACCCAACTTCCTTCCCTCCCATCTTTACCACTAGAACCTTCTTACTTCCCTCCACCAGGACCCCAGCCAATACAGCCCCCATCACAGTCTCAGCCCCAGCCTCAATCTCAGCCACCTCCACAAGCACAACAGTACCAATTACCACAGTACTCACAACAAATGCCGCCACCGCAATCTTTGAACCCGTCTTGCCAACTCCAACCTCCAATGCCCCATCACCAGAAGAATCAGCACATACATGCCGGGACCACCATCTCAGAGCTATGCTCCAAGTATGCGCCAACCTGCTTCTCTGTCTCAGCCACCTCCAGCCAGTGGGCCCCCACAGTACTATGGATCTGGTCAATTACCCTTCCCTTCCAGCTATGCCCCCCCACCTTCAGGGCCTAGCTTCTCTGATAGTAGTTATCCTTATAGTGGATCCCCTTCGCACTACAGCTCCACAATGAAGAAGCCGTCACCCTTCTCTAACTCTCCTCCTGCATCAGGAGGTGGAGGAAGCAGCAATTATTCTCGCCTTCCTACAGCAAAGATTTTGCCTCAGGCAGTGCCAACAGGACCAAGCTCTGGTGGGGGCAGCGGGAACAGGGTGCCGATTGACGATGTGGTGGACAAGGTTGCAACCATGGGGTTCTCAAGAGAACAGGTGAGAGCAACAGTGAGGAAGCTGACAGAGAATGGTCAGTCTGTGGACCTAAATGTGGTGCTCGATAAGCTTATGAATGATGGAGGGGAGATGATCCAGCCGCAGAAGGGATGGTTCGGACGGTGATTGTCAATTCATGATTCGAACTAATTCGCGAGTTCTTTTGTGTATATTACAGTGTTGATGCGTCTCTGTTTTCTGTTTCTTATGCATCTCTGGATTGCTTTGGCTGTGAGGTACCTTGGATTCCTAATGTTTTACTGCTATGCTGTTATAAAACTGAATACAAGTGCAGGAGCTGTTTACTGTTCAAGGTACCCTGGTTTCCTATTTTTTCACTGCTTTGCTGCTGTTAAATCAATGAATTACTGCAGTGGTAGTTGGGCATTGATGTAATACTGTTGGATCTGGGGTCATTAAGAACATATTTATTATTTTTTTCAATGATAGCTCCTTTCTCTGTTTGAGGATGCTATATGCAGCAGAATTCATTTTGGTTTCTGCTTTCCAGTTTAAGATGCGTGTTGTCTGAGTTTCTTCTCACTTCCTTTTGAACTGGTTGAAAAGTATACTGTCATTGCGACAGGTAGTGAGCAACAGAGTGACTCAGTTTCCTTTTGGTGAAAGATACGGCAAAGCTGGAAGTGTGCATGCTAGCATGATTCTGCATGACAAGAAATTCACTTTCAGACCCCTGTTTGTAGTGTTTCCATAAGAGTTGAGAAAGTTGCGCAAATCAAAGAGAAATGAATCAGAAATTATCATCCCCAGTATCTCATACAGAAATGGTAACTGAATTAACATAGGGGACGAGCTAAACATTTATTTCAGATAGTTGAAGATCAAGAAATGAAAAAATTGCCCATCTAATTTACTTTCTGATCATCTATTATTTTCTGTCTAGATGTACAAAAATGGAGTAATAAATTTATAAGTCAGTATTCAATTTTGACTTCCATCCCATTCCTTTTCACCTGTTGCATCCCCCGTTGGCTAATATTTCAATTCAGTTGCTCCTGGCACCAGATATAAGCTACAGCGGGCTCATTCCATTCATCTAATCGATTCCATTCTGCTTGCCATCTTGAAGCTTAGGTGTACAACTTTTTCGAACTAGCTCCTTGAGATCTTCAAATTGTTCACTCATTCCTTTCCCATGTTGCAGCTAATTTTCTCTCTGTAAAAAAAAAAATTCGCCGTGAGTATAAACCAACGAATATTGCCATGTACATATATTCTTTTTCAACTCCAGCTCTGCAACAAACCTAAATTTAATAAGCCATATTTCTAATATCTATTTATAGCTCCTAGCATAAGCATAGATTACATAAAGCAGTATGATGTCCTGTTACAAAACAGAAAATGCCCGTTTCCATTGTTTCTGTTCTTCTCTTTTATACAAAGGGATGCTTATTTTTATTCAATACAACACACACACACACACACACACACACACACACTCACACACACTGTTTATCAACAAAATTGCATTCCCTTGTTTATTCAAGAGTGCACACAGAAAGGACAAGAATGAGTACAGATTGTATGGTACGAGTGTCATATGGTTCACAGTACCGACAATTCATTTGTAACCGTCTCGCTTCTCAATACACTGAGCAAAAAAGTCAAAGGTTGTTGGAGGAAGAAATATCTTGGTAATTATGACTTTTCTTTCTTTACATAGAAAAGGAAAAAGGGGAAAAAACTTGTTTTAATAGTAAATGACAGCAGCGAAGCACAGCTTGTGTTCCAAAGTGTCATATCATTAAGGATAAGGACTACTGCTAAGTAATTGTTTCAGTTTGACATGAGGTATGTATAAAAATAATGTCACTAGTGGCAGAAACACCTTTCTATTAATTTGTTTTATTCACTTATATAAAAATATTTTATGTGGTTAGAAAGTCTTCTGTTGAATTCAAATTTCTCATCATACAGTGAAGCTTACCAACACATATATGATAAATCAAATGATTTCTATACTCCAAGAATGTCAATTAATAAGAATCCCATATTAGATACGTACATATGTATGTCATTGATGTCCTCCCGGTATCATAACCTACAACAAAAGAATCCAATTTACATTCCTAGCATTAACTTGACAAATCAATTAGACCCTTTTCACAAAATAACAAAAGCTACCGGGAAAATAACCACATATGTGTGTGTGTATGGTTAGGCGGAGATGCATGTGGTGACGGGTGCACATGCTGTGTATGGAGACTAGTTCTGGCAAGTATTCGAGAGTCAATTGTTTCTCGCAAAATGTCGACAACACAAACTATAACTTAAAATTAAAGCATATATGGCAGCTAGCCCACATAACATATCATCTTATAGCTTGCTTTTACATTATCTCAATATATGGAATCTAATGCTTATTAACCCTGGTCGGCCAATGACTTCCATGCAATCAGCATTTCCCTGGTCTCTCTTCCATTCTATCTAAAGCCCCAAGAACATGCTTGCTTCTGGCTGCTTATTTATTTATTTATATTACTATTATTTTTTTTTTTTGGGGGCACCCACGAAAAAAAAAGAGACGGAAAACTAGCTTGTGGGCGGCCCATCTCTATTAAAAAAGAAAATGAAAAATTTAAATAAACCCCTTCATTTCATCAATTCTTTAATTTTCCTCACTTTTAAAAGTCATCCTGTTGCTCCCAATATTAAGTTAGGGAGTGATGAGATGGCGGCTAAAATACACAAGTATATGTTAGCAAAAGTAACGTATTAATAGTTATATATAGTTCTATTCCTAATCCAAATACAAATTCTAGATCCCTAAACCAAATCATTTATGTACTTTGATCTTATCCCTATTCTTAACTCAAACCCATCCTTGGTCCGATAACGATTCTCATCCCCATGCTTATTTTTATCTTAACGGGAACTCTATCTTTAAGTGCCATGTCAAATTCTCTGTCTAATGTGAACTTCATTCCTAATCCTAATCCAGATCCACACATTATATGCAAGAATACTAATCCTAACCATGTTTCTAATCTAACCCCCATCCCATATCTAACCTTATTCTAACCAAAACTCAAATCTGTCTTAAGGGTAAGGGTTAGAGATAGGGTGCATAACCCTATCAAAAACATCACGTCCTGCCAACGTCCCTCGCTTGCAATACCCATTAATCAAAGTATTATACATACAACATCGGGGCAAATCAATCCAATTTCATTTCCTCCATAAAAACCTCATCAAGTTCCCTTTCATCCCAATGTACACAACACAAAACCATATTAAAAGTATTGTTATTTAGGACAACCTGTATTCTCCTCATCTCATTAAGGTATATATTCTTGACTTCTCTTCTTGTTTTGCCAATCTTCATCTTGAATAGACTCCTGCCCTGTTTGGAAGAATACTTGGGGTTTCTTTTGAAGTATTTTTAAATCTTTGTTCCATGATATATTTTCTTTAATAAGTTCAACTTTAAGGAGTTATGTCAAAATTCATGCACATAACTAATAACTAATAAGAATAAGTGACATCAAATCTACTCAATGCGTGCACCATAATATTTGCCATACAACACAATATCAACTCAGTCTAAAAAAGTAACTAATGCATGGAGAAAATCTAAAAAAAACTAATGCACAGAGGAAGAGTCTAATAATTTGTTTCCGGCCTTTGATGAAAAGGATCAACCAGAAAAGATGTGCCCATTCAAGGGAGCGGATACTACCAATCAAGTTTTGAACATTAATATTACTCTTCCAATCTGCTATAGGTAAGGGGGAAAACATAAAAAAGAAAGTATACATTATAATTATAAAAAGATGGGAAAAGAGAAGAATCGTATACTAACTTTAGAGGAAAAAGAAAATAAAATCATGGTTCCAAATATCAATCAATATGGCCGATATATCGGTTTTGGACCCCGTAACAATAAGAATGAATGCAAAAAATTGCTCATATCAATTTGAGCTGATATTGGTCGATATATCAGCCAATATATCAGCACAATACCAACCAACATTGCACCATTTTTTTTTTTTTTTTTTGGGGGGGGGGGGGTTAGGGGGTGTCTTTCTTAGCAAAAACCAGATTTAGGCCAACGTTTGAGCTATATTATGCTATTTTTAGGAACTTGAGATTTGTGAATGTTTATTAAATATTTGTAGTTTGTGATATTATTTAATTTTATTGTTCATGCGTATTGTTTATCACTTTATCAATGTTGTTAAGAGCAGGTTAAGGACTAGAACAGGTAATGTTTTTTAAAATTTTATTTTATTTATATCTCAATTATATGTTTATTTTTAATTTTATGCATATTTTTTTGCTATTAACAAGTCTCTCACTAAAAAACTTAAAATTTAAATTGTAAGTATTTCATCTTTTATTCTTTCTTCCATTCATCCAGTTTCACATAATAGTAAGCTTTTCATGATTTATGTTATATAAAATTTCTAGTATTAGGTTGAAATTATACATAGAATTAGTTTTGTAAATTTCTAGTTTTAGTTTATTATATCGTGTGTATATCGCTTATTTGAATGCTTCGTATGCATATTGGTCACATATTCAATATAGATGACATATAGAACTTTATAATTTCTTTTGAGTTATTAGTAAGTATATATATGTATATATATTATAATCTCCTATATGGGCATCCGATATAATCCCATATCCCTGATATATTGCCAGATATCTGCTACCCAATACGAAAAAGCCCCAATCGATATAAACCGAATATCTAAAATTTAGACCCTTAAATAAAACAAAATAAATCACTCATTAACAGTGAAATTGTTATACTAAAAAACTGATTATTATTCCTCTTTTTTGCTTCCTTAGAAAGAAGGGGCAACATACAGAGGGAGTTATAGAACTAGAGTAGAGAGCTAGAAATTGATATTTTCTATTTGTTTAGATAAATTTGGTAGGATGGATTATGATTTAGAGAAAATAAGAAGGAATAAGATGAGGGGGAGAGAGAATACAAAGTAAAGGGGATGGCTGATAGTGAGTGCAATAGAGAGCTTGAGAGGTTCCTCTAGAGTGAATCCTTCCAATTACATTTCCTCCACAACTCATTATTCTTCCTACTCATCCCCACTTTACACAATGTATAAACCATATTAAAAGTATAAATATCTAAAGCCACCTCAATTCTTCTCATCTTATTAAGGTATAAATGTAGGTTCTCTTCTTATTTGCTATCTTATTTTCATCTTGAATAAACTCGTCATGTTTGAAAAGAGCACTTAGGGGTTCTTTCAAAGTATTTTCAAACCTCTGTTGCATGTACTTTTCTTCTACAAGTTCATCTTTAAGGAGGTATGGCAAAATTCACACACAACACTAATAACAAATAAGAACAAGTGACACCCTCTGTGCACTACAATATTTACAATACAATATAAAATAACTCATTATAAAAATAACTAATACACAGAAAATGTCACAAAAGAAAAACTTATGTACAAGGAAAAAAGAAATACCTTGTTTCTAGCCTTCGATGAAAGATTAATATTACTCTTCCAATCTGCTATAGGTAAAGGGGAAAAACATAAAAAGAAAGTATACATTATAATTATAAAAAGATGGGAAAAGAGAAGAATCGTATACTAACTTTAGAGGAAAAAGAAAATAAAATCATGGTTCCAAATATCAATCAATATGGCCGATATATCGGTTTTGGACCCCGTAACAATAAGAATGAATGCAAAAATTGCTCATATCAATTTGAGCCGATATTGGTCGATATATCAGCCAATATATCAGCACAATACCAACCAACATTGCACCATTTTTTTTTTGGGTGGGGGGGGGGGGGGTTAGGGGGTGTCTTTCTTAGCAAAAACCGGATTAGGCCCAACGTTTGAGCTATATTATGCTATTTTTAGGAACTTGAGATTTGTGAATGTTTATTAAATATTTGTAGTTTGTGATATTATCTAATTTTTATTGTTCATGCGTATTGTTTATCACTTTATCAATGTTGTTAAGAGCAGGCTAAGGACTGGAACAGGTAATGTTTTTTAAAATTTTATTTTATTTATATCTCAAATTATATGTTTATTTTTAATTTTATGCATATTTTTTGCTATTAACAAGTCTCTCACTAAAAAACTTAAAATTTAAATTGTAAGTATTTCATCTTTTATTCTTTCTTCCATTCATCCAGTTTCACATAATAGTAAGCTTTTCATGATTTATGTTTATAAAATTTCTAGTATTAGGTTGAAATTATACATAGAATTAGTTTAGTAAATTTCTAGTTTAGTTATATCGTGTGTATATCGCTATTTGAATGCTTCGTATGCATATTGGTCACATATTTATTCAATAGATGACATATAGAACTTTATAATTTCTTTTGAGTTATTAGTAAGTATATTATATGTATATATATTATAATCTCCTATATGGGCATCCGATATAATCCCATATCCCTGATATATTGCCAGATATCTGCTACCCAATACGAAAAAGCCCCAATCGATATAACCGAATATCTAAAATTTAGACCCTTAAATAAAACAAAATAAATCACTCATTAACAGTGAAATTGTTATACTAAAAAACTGATTATTATTCCTCTTTTTGCTTCCTTAGAAAGAAGGGGCAACATACAGAGGGAGTTATAGAACTAGAGTAGAGAGCTAGAAATGATATTTTCTATTTGTTTAGATAAATTTTGGTAGGATGGATTATGATTTAGAGAAAGAAGAATAAGATGAGGGGGAGAGAGAATACAAAGTAAAGGGGATGGCTGATAGTGAGTGCAACAGAGAGCTTGAGAGGTTTCCTCTAGAGTGAATCCTTCCAATTATATTTCCTCCACAACTCATTATTCTTCCTACTCATCCCCACTTTACACAATGTATAAACCATATTAAAAGTATAAATATCTAAAGCCACCTCAATTCTTCTCATCTTATTAAGGTATAAATGTAGGTTTCTCTTCTTATTTGCTATCTCATTTTCATCTTGAATAAACTCGTCATGTTTGAAAGAGCACTTAGGGGTTCTTTCAAAGTATTTCAAACCTCTGTTGCATGATGTACTTTTTTTTACAAGTCATCTTTAAGGAGGTATGGCAAAAATTCACACACAGCACTAATAACAAATAAGAACAAGTGACACCCTCTGTGCACTACAATATTTACAATACAATAAAAATTAACTCATTATAAAAATAACTAATACACAGAAAAGTCACAAAAGAAAAACTAATGTACAAAGGAAAAAAGAAATACCTTGTTTCTAGCCTTCAATGAAAAGATCTCCTTACCAGTAAAGTTGTGCTCATTAAAAAAATGAATGCTACAGATCGAGTTCTTAACAATGAAATCGCTCTCAGAATCTACTATACGTGAGAAGGGAAATTATAAAAAAAACTAAAACACATCACAATCATAAAAAAGGGATGAGATGAGTTGATTTAAGGTGGCCCTCAATAGTATACTTTTAAAATGGTTCATATGTTATGTAAAGTGGGATGAGGGAGGAGGCTAATAAGTTCTTGAAAGAAATTAAATTGGAATGATTCACCTAAAAGAAAATCTCTCAAGCTCACTCTCCTTTACACTCATTTTCACCCCTCCCATTGTACTCTCTCTCTCTCATCCATCTTCCCCTCATCCTTTCCCCTTTCTTCTTTATCTAAATCCTAATTCATTTCACGAAAACTTGTCTAAGCAAACAAAAAATATCAATTTCAGACTATGATTCTCTAAAACCATAACTCCCTCTTTCCTTATTATCTGCTGCCCCTTTCATCTCTATTTGAAATCAGAAAGCAGCAAAAAGAACGTTAATTGTTTTTTTTATATACAACAATTGATTTTTTTAATTTCCATCTCCTTTTATTTTTTCCTCCAAAATTAGTAATGATTCTCTCCCCCCTTTATGATTGTAATGTGTTATGACTGTAATGTGCATTTGTTTTTTTTAATTTTCTTTCTCATTTCCCTATAGCATATTGGGAAAGCAATATCATTGTTTAGAACTCGATCTATAACCTCCACTCTCTTGAATAGGCACAACTTTGTTGGTTGGAGATCTTTCTCATCAAAGATTAGAAATAAAATATTCTACTTTTCCGCTGTTATTTGTTCTTTAAGACTTTCTCTGTGCATTGTTTTTTTGACTAAGTTAATGTTGTGCTAAATATTGTGCTGCACTCATTAAGCATAGAGCATCACTTGTTCTTGTTAGCTATAAGTTTTGTTCATGAATTTTCCATAAATCCTTAAGGTGATTTGTTAAAGAAAAATATATAATGGAACAAAGGTTTGGAAATACGTCAAAAGAGCTCCCAAGTACTTTTTCCAACATGGCAACAATCCATTTGAGATGAAGACGAGTTAGCAAACAAGAGAAGCTTAGAACATATACCTAGATGAGATAAAGAGAGTTCCATAGTTATACTTTAATACGATTTATATGTTCTATAAAGTGTTGATGAGGGGGAAGGATGATGAATTCTTGGAGAAAATAAAATTGGTTCATCCAGAGGAAACCTCTCAAGCTCTTTCTTTGCTGCACTCACTCTCACCCACCTGCCACTTGTACTCTGTCTCCTCTTCTCCTTATCCTTTCCCTTCTACTTTCTCTAAATTCTAATCCATTCTACCAAAATTCATCTAAACAAACACAAAATATCAATTTCGAACTCTCATCACTCTAATCCTTAAGTTCCCCTTCCCCTCTCTGTGTTCCCTCTTCTTAACTCTCTGAAATCCGTTAATAAGAAGAATGGTAATTCTTTTGCTTATACAATAATTTCACTGTTTAATTAGTGATTTTTTTATTTTTCTCCTTTATTTTCCCTTTGAAGTCAGTATATATTCTTCTCTTTCCCCTCTTTGTTATTTTTTTTTATAATAATGTGCATTTATTCTTTTAAAAAAAATTTCTCCTTTACCTATAGGCTATAGCAAATTGGGAGAGCAATATCATTGTTCGAACTCGACTGTGGCATCTGGTCGAATTACCACAACTTTGTTGATCGGAGATCCTCACATCAAAGGCCAAGAAAGGTATTCTACTTTCTTTTGAACATCAGTTTTTCTTAAAGTTTACTATGTGCATTATTTATTTTATAATGAGTTTATGTTGTGCTGTATTGCAAATATTGTGGTGCACCCATTAAGAAGAGGTTGTCACTTGTTTCTTATAGTTGATAATTTCATGCATGAATTTTGCCATACCTATTTACAGATGAGCTTGTCAAAAAAAATATATCTTGAAACAGACTTTGGAAATACTTCGAAAGAACCCTCAAGTATTTTTTTCAAACGTGGGAACAGTTCGTTTACTTAGAAAATAAGAACTCATCTGCCTCTTGAATCCTTCCAATTCATTTCTCCAAGAACTCATCACAACATTCCCCCCGTAATCCCCACTTTATACAACATATGAACCAAATTAATAGTAAGGTGATTGCAAAAAAAAAAACCCATGTAGTATTATGATTCGTAAAAAACCCCTACACTATTGAAATGAGTGGCAAAACCCCACGTACTATCAAATTCAGCGGAACATAGTTGTATTATTGAAAAATCAGACTATAAATTCTTTTATTCTATTGAATTTAATGAAAACATACTTGTACTGTTTAAGATATGGTAAAAAAAAAACCATCTATATCTTAGATTCGATAGAAATCATAAAATATTATAATAGTACTTGAGTATTTTCTACTAAATTTGATAGTACATGAGGTTTTTCTGCTCATTTAAATAGTACATGGTTTTTTTTTTACAAAATGATGATAGTACACGGTGGTTTTGTGCAATTTACCTTAAAAGTATAGCTAGTTTGGGCCACCTGAATTCTCCTCATCTCATCTAGGTTTATGTTCTAGACTTCTCTTCTAGTTTGCTAATTCATTTTCATGTTGAAAGGACTCTTCCATATTTGAAAAGAATATTTGGTGGCTCTTTCGAAGTATTTCCAAATCTCTATTCCAGAATATATTTTTCTTAACAAGTATTAAATCTCACCACTAACAAAGAGTCTCATCCAATAACTTAGCTCAAAGTGTACACTTTGATTTCATTCAATGAGCTAGTTAATAGCAAGACAATTTTAGTTCAATATGCTAGATATTAACACTGGGCCATTATTAAGGACTTCACTTTAAACAGAATAAACAGTTTGTTATAATTAACTTTTCTCCTTCAGATCAATAAAGATGACTATGTGATAGCTTGTAAATGATATCCATACACATCACTATTGCCCCACTCGGAATCGGGTAAACGTGAATAAAATACTTTCATTTTAACCAATTTTCAAATAAATTTCTTAAAGCCAAATATAGAAAATAGTTAGAATAGTTTCCAAAATGAGCAATTTGAGTACATCTATTATCAGAATGTTTCATTCCCTCGTAGAAAAGCAGATCATGACTGTTGTTTCACATTGACATACAAATTTGGCGTATTCTACTCACCAATTTTACATGAGTACATTTAAGTAACAAGCATGATAAGGATGCGATTGAAGTTTCTTTTAAATAATAACTATATTTACCAAAGGGAT
>JAVJIF010022607.1:0-53351 GCA_038442645.1 Agave tequilana
AATAATGCGGAAGCTAAAAACAATTATGACCTAATTAAAACTTTTACACTAAACACTATGTATAATACAAGAGTGTTGCCGAATTCCCCGTGAAGGGCTCTGGACAAACTCCTCTAGATTCCCCTTGAATGTGTTGAGGTGCCGCGTTGGCTCTCTTGGTTGAATACAAGTGTTAGCAACAATCCCACGCAAGTATATAACAATATGAGCACAATATATCAAGCATGTAAATGTAAAGACAATAATTGAATGCAAGATATAAAGGGATAGAGAGAGAGAGAGAGAGAGTGAGCAATCGCAAACACAAAGAGTTTGTTTCGAGGTTCGAGCACACTTGCTCTACATCCCCGCCTTCGACACACGAAGGATTTCCACTATGCAAGATCCCAATGGATCTCTCCTCGGTGCCGCAACACCTACAAGCCCTCGGACTCTCTAGTCCCGTACACACCGCAGGCCCACCGGCTCGCCGAGGCCGCACCTCAAACACGAGTTCGCACCCGAACCCGAAAACACCAAGTCCTCACTAGGACCCAAACAATCACGAGCACACTTGCCCGTCTCCTCAAAGAACAAAGAAAAGATCTTTGGTGATCACAAACACTTTGATCACCTAAAGCACTCTCACTACAACACACCTATAGGATGAATAATCAATGGATGCTCAAGTGTGGTGTGAGAAAAACAAGGATGTGAAAGGTGGAGGAAAACTCAAAGACTTTCTTTTAAACACTCTTGATAAAACTTCCCTTTTGATTGGAAGAATTAGCTCTCAATTATGTGGAGAAAACTCTTTTAAAAGACTGGGAAAAACTGGCTCAAGGCTCTCCTCAAATCTTGGCTCAAAACAATGACAAGACCCCCAATTTATAGGCTGCCAGAAAACTAGCCGTTGGGGTCTGTCAGAGCTGCCGGTCGACCGGTGCGGTCGACCGCCAACGGTCGGATTTCTGACCGTTGGAGCCACGATCGACCGCCCGGGTCGACCGACCCACTGGAGCTGAGAGTCTAACTCTCTGTCGGTCGACCGGTGCGGTCGGCCGAACTTTCCAGAGAGCACTGCTCTCTGGAGCGGTCGACCGGCACGGTCGGCCGTCCTCCAGTACACAAAGGCGTGCACGTTTGTGCACGTCGGTCGACCGGTCCGGTCGGCCGACTCCAGGATTAGTCGACTTATAAAGGCTATTAGTCGACTTATCCGAAGCCTGAAACAGTTTTCTGGGATTAAAAAGTTAGTCTTTTGGCTCAAATAAAATCTCATAAAATACATAAAAATCTACAAAAATAGTTTTACAAATATACTTTGATAAACGAATATGTTTGCACAAAATCAAGGCATGTTATAAAAGATTGGACTATTTTTGTAACTTGAAAATATTTGGCTCAAGATAAAAACTGTATTTTCCAAAACATGTTTTCTAAACTTTGTTTTTCCAAAACATATTTTTCCAAATCTTCATCAAATACAAAAACAAAATATTATAATTCATTTTAAGGCATAGTATGTATGGATATGATCCACTACACAATCAAAATGAAATATCTATGTTTTTGACATTAAGCTCTAAACTTGATTTTGGATAAAAGATATGTATATAAGAAAATACCAAAATCCAAATAAGTATTTTTCCCAAAGAAAAAATCTTTTCTAAACCAAAAATCTTTTATGAAAACAATTCTAAATCAAGAGTGTGTGTGTGGTGTGTGTGTGTGTGTATGTACTTGAGCAATCCACCAACTATCTATCCTTTACATTTTATCTAAAACAAAATCTTATAAAAACAAACCTAGACACAAGTCTTGATCTTGAAGTCTTCCCTTGAAGTCTTCTCATCTTCTTGACTTGGTCCACACACGATCCAACGAGCTCAACTCTTGATGTGGTCTTGATGCATAGGCTCGTGAACCAACTGGTGCTAGCTCTAAAACTTGACTTTAAATCTTTTGTTGAAGCTCCACACCTACTAAGATCTTGATCATAAATCTGTCACTAATTAAACACAAGATCATTAGTAAACATAACTACATGAGTTGATCATCATCAAAACTAGAGTGATGGTCCTTTGGGCCAACAATCTCCCCCTTTTTGATGATGACAAAACTCATGAAGTTATATATGTATGGATTAAAGTAAAGCTTCAAAGAAGCTCCCCCTTAACTCATGCATAACAAATAAATGAATAGATATGCAATAAAGCTCATAGACATGCATGCAAATGGAGATAAAACAAATCAAATCTTTTGCTCCTAATTGCAAAACAAACAAAACATATATGCATAAACATAAATATTACTCAACATGCATATAAATCTCAAATTCTTCTCCCCCTTTTTGTCAATTATCAACAAAGGGGTAAAAACAAAATCATCAAATTTTTCTCCCCTTTTTGTCATAAACAAAGAGATCAAAAAAGGGTTAAAACAAAACAATCAATAATAGGTTATATGTGATATACATTCATGAAGAGGAAGACGCTAAGTTAGCTTCCCTACACATATACATTACATGAAAGAGGGATGACAAGCCCTAATTCACATAACGTATAATATGTAATGCATAAGAGGAGATGTGAAGCTCCCCCTACACACGTGTATCACATAAAGAAGAGTTGTCAAGCTCCTCAATATACAATACACTCAACATGAATCTATATGTAGAAGAGATGTTAAGCTCTCCTTGCATATAGGAAATACAAATCAAAAAATTTTTGAATTGTTTTTTTTTAATTTTTCTTTAAAAAATTTTTTAAAGGTATCAGAGCTCTTGTAAAATAATCAAATTTTTAAGATACCAAATTGAAAATAATCATTATTGTAAAACATATTGATACCAATTGAAATTTAACAAATATGAAGTTGAAACATATTGATACCAATAGTAAACATAATGATCAAAAATTTTATTTTTCATCATAAACTTTGTGCTTTTAAAAATGTGAACCAATTGTAAGTTAAGCACATGAAAATCATATATATGTATGAAATGAGTATACCAATTGACATTGATACATACATATATAAGAAACAAAGTATGAGTATATACAAAAATTATCAATTTAGATACCAATTGAAAGAGTCCAATGATACCAATTGACATAACAATAAGATCAAGTGTATAACTCATAACCTATACCTCCCAATCATGTTCAAGATTAAAATAATTTTCACTATTAAGCATACTTGAGCAAAATCGCCCATCCATCCTCCCATAGAAGGTAAGGGTTTTCAAAAATAAATTTGAAAATAGTATAGCATTGAAAATCTCTACCAAATGAAGAATAATTAATTAGTTAAAGATAATTTTTTGAAAAAAAACTAGTTAAAGATCCTTCAAAATATGAAATCAAGACATATGTATTTTATGAATCATACTAAGTACATAAAAATTCAAGCACTCATAGTCCATAAAGCTCAAAATTATCTTGAAAAATAAAAGATGAGTGTTTAAAAATCATGTAAGTAGTATTTTCATGAAAATAGATATTGAAGCTCAAAAAGATCATAAGTCACATTTTTTTTTTATTTTTAACAAAACAAAAACATGAAAAATCATTTTTTTTTATTAAAACACTAATCTTCATGGTATATGTATGATTTATCCAAAACTAACAATACACATACATATCCCAAACATAAAAGAGTCTATCAAATGTATTTGCATGAAGGCAAGAGACTCACGGGTATACATGTATATTTATTAGATTTGAATAAAAGATACATATACATGAAGTAAAACACGAAAATTGGCAAAATAAGTATAAATGAGAATCATCAAAACTAGTCTATATATGTGCATATAGTGGGTACAAATGAGCATGAAATGCAAACATATATAAGTCACGTGTAACTCACTATTTGTACATGTATAATACAAGTTTTGATAGAAACTACATCTAAGCATGTTTTTACCACATGAAGCACATAAAATAAATAAAACATGATCATGAATGAACAAGCATGAATATTAATAAAATGGGAGTTTAGAGATTGTTACCAACTCCAAAGCTCCAAACATGGTGGTTGTCCCACCAAACCTCTATGATAGCGGTGCATCAAAAGTATGTCCATCAAGTCCATGCAACCACCACCAAGGAACCAAATCTCTCACGTCTTGTGAGAGCCCTCACCTACATCAAAAACACATGGTGGGGTTTTGGTACCCATTTTCTTTTGGGTCCTTTAGGGTTAGTCTTGTAAGGAACCCAAACATCTTTATTTTTAGCAAAATTTAAAGCATTTATCTTATCATAACAAATTTTGCTAGATGGCCTTTGCGGCCACAATGTGTACATTTGTACACCTTAGAATGCTTATGTGTAGGAGTGTGATCATGTTGTGCAACATAAGCAAATGCATGGTTATGATGTGCATGAATGTGTGGAGTTTGTTTCTTTGAAAACATTGACTCCAACCTAGAATGATTAAAAGCACAAGAGTTCAAAGTTGAACTCAAACCATTTATTTTATTTTTCAAATCTTTAATCTCATTAGTGGTGGCATGTAAAGCATGATGAGATAAAGAATCATTTTTCTTTTTCTTTTGTGAAACAAAATCTTTTTCTTTTTCACAAAATTTTCTTTTCAAAGATTTATTTTCTTGAAAAACATCTTCCTTTTGTTTTTCTACCAAATCAATTTTATTTTTCAAAATAGTGTTCCCTTCACATAAATCATTCAATTTTGCAATCAAGGAAACATTCTCATTTTTCAAATCCTTATTTTCTTTTTCTAAGCATGCCATTTTATTTTCTAATGAATCTTTTTCATCAACCATGGCATCAAAATTCTTTTTCAAAATTTTGTTATCTTTTTCTAAACATGCAATGTTAGATCTAAATGTATCATGTTCTACATGCATGCAAGCAATGTTCTTTTTCAAATTTTTATTTTCCTTTTTAATCATGTCATATTTTTCAAGCAATAGATGACAAAAAGTAGATAGCTCATCATATGACATGTCCTCATCATCGGATTCGGTGTTTACCTCAAAGGGGTTATCCCCTTGGACCATGTAGCACTTGTTGGAGGTGTCGCTTCCAACATCTGAGTCACTCCCCGCATAGTATAGATCTTTTTCGCCGAGGGAGGTGATGATGTTCCATACTACAAAAGCCGATTCAACATTAGAAACCCTAGATAAATAATCATCATTTAGGGTTGACTTGATAGAATGAAGGGCTTTTGCATTAGTCTCAAAATTCTTACCATTTGAACAATATGAATCATTAGATATGGCAAGATAAACATGGATGCCTAAGGCCTTGAGGTACAATGACATCTTAACCTTCTAAATTTGGATGTTAAGGATGTCAAAGGTGGGTGGTGACATGAAGTCCATGGTGTGTGTACAAATATTGTGATTAGCCTAAAATGAGGATCTTTTACTCTAGGTTGTTAGACCCAAATCAGAGTACCAAACTCTGATACCAATTGTAAGTTCACCTAGAGGGGGGTGAATAGGTGATGGCTAATCTAATGGTCACTTAATGATGAATGATGCAAATAATGCGGAAGCTAAAAACAATTATGACCTAATTAAAACTTTTACACTAAACACTATGTATAATACAAGAGTGTTGCCGAATTCCCCGTGAAGGGCTCTGGACAAACTCCTCTAGATTCCCCTTGAATGGGTTGAGGTGCCGCGTTGGCTCTCTTGGTTGAATACAAGTGTTAGCAACAATCCCACGCAAGTATATAACAATATGAGCACAATATATCAAGCATGTAAATGTAAAGACAATAATTGAATGCAAGATATAAAGGGGATAGAGAGAGAGAGAGAGTGAGCAATCGCAAACACAAAGGGTTTGTTTCGAGGTTCGAGCACACTTGCTCTACATCCCCGCCTTCGACACACGAAGGATTTCCACTATGCAAGATCCCAATGGATCTCTCCTCGGTGCCGCAACACCTACAAGCCCTCGGACTCTCTAGTCCCGTACACACCGCAGGCCCACCGGCTCGCCGAGGCCGCACCTCAAACACGAGTTCGCACCCGAACCCGAAAACACCAAGTCCTCACTAGGACCCAAACAATCACGAGCACACTTGCCCGTCTCCTCAAAGAACAAAGAAAAGATCTTTGGTGATCACAACACTTTGATCACCTAAAGCACTCTCACTACAACACACCTATAGGATGAATAATCAATGGATGCTCAAGTGTGGTGTGAGAAAAACAAGGATGTGAAAGGTGGAGGAAAACTCAAAGACTTTCTTTTAAACACTCTTGATAAAACTTCCCTTTTGATTGGAAGAATTAGCTCTCAATTATGTGGAGAAAACTCTTTTAAAAGACTGGGAAAAACTGGCTCAAGGCTCTCTGATTGTTATTCATTTTTGCATATTTTACCACATCCATACCATGCATATTGTAAATAAAAATGTGATTTTTTAATCTTTTTCTCTCTATTTTGCAGGTCCATATTCTAATAGAGAAAAGGCCCAAAATCCCTTTAATTATCAAGAATTAAAGGAGAATAAATCAAAGCCCAAAAGAGAGCCCAAAGGTTGAGCCCAGGATCTGGAGAAATCCACGCGCCAAGTCAGATTTCCAGAAGGTCCACGTGGCTAACAACCTGTAACAAACTCGCACCAGAAATCTCAGCCTCAACGGCCAAGATTCTGCCGCATATCCACGGCAACTGCCGCGATCTGCGACAGTTACAAGGCTGTTGAGCCCGAGATTCTTTCCAACAACCTGGGTTCTAGAGACTTCTCTCTGAGGCTATAAATACACCACCAGGGCCTTGGCAAAAATGTGAGGAGGAGAGAGGAGAGATTAGAGGATAGAGCTTGTATTTTGTAGGTTTTTCTCTAGGATTTTTAGTGCTCTAGGTCTTCTTCTTCCTCCTAGAAATTCTGCAAGAGAGAGATTGTGAGAGAGAGAAAGCTTGTGTAAACCAAGGGGTGACAACTTGTGAAGCAAGGATTAATCCAATCTCCTTTCTCTTCTATTGCATTTTCTAGTACTTACTTGCTTTATTTCATTCAAGCTTTACTTTCATTGCACTTTTATTCATGAATTGCTTTTCTTTTCTTGTAATGGCTAGTAGCTAACTTCTTCTAACGTGACTAGCTAACAACTAATCTTGCTTAACTTCTAACTCTTGGGTGAATGCAAATTCTTCATCTTGCAATTGTTGAGTCTTTTTCATCCCCGATGGGTTACTTTCATACTTGGCAATATCTTGTTGTAATTCTCCATATGATTCATGTGTGCCTCATTTAGAGCCTTGTCTTTAAAACAAGTGCCTTGATGGAACATGGAGATGGATCACCAACCATATGCTATTTGTTGTACAACTTCTTTACTTCAATTAATGAATGTTGTATCTTCTTCCTTAGCATCCCTTGAGTGGCAACTCTTTTGATTCCACCATTGAAAGTCTATTTTGAAGGCCTATGACATCAATGAGGCTACAAGACAAGTCCAAGAAGATCACCCGTCAATCAAGTGGGAAAGTAACTAGACCAACACGCAAGACAAACATATGCAGATGAATCAACATGAGGCAAGCATCACCCTAACGGAGATTAGTAAGTTAGCAAGTTAGTAATGTTAGATAGTCATGTCTTTTCTCATCTAAAAGTCTTCTACAAGTTTTCATTCTTTTAGTATTAATTCCAAAGCAAATCTTGTCTTCAATTCTTTTCATTTATTTCCATCATTTTCATTTCATGTACAAACCAACCACCAATTCTTTCATTTCTTTTTCCATGTCTTTTGCATTCTTTTAAAACAAAGAAGAACCTTCGTTTTCTATCTTCACATTAAACCGTAAAGCTTCCATCGTGAGCTCTCCTTGTGGATTCGACCCGTATAGCCTATGCTATTACGGTGATTTGGAAAGGATACATCAATCATTTTAAATACATTGTGGAGTGATAAAGCACCTAAGGTTAACTCTAAACCTTCTCTCTTGTGTTGAATATCTGCGCATTTATACTCCACACTACTCTTTTTTCCCAATCAAATTTTTGGCGCCGTTGCCGGGGAGAGCAACGGTTTTTGATTTCAAGTGAAGAACTAAACGAATTTTCTTCTCTGTTGCAGGTTACAGGTGAAGAAATAGGAAAATTTGCATTGCAGTGTCATATAAGTGGCTCTGGTCCTCTGCTCTTGAAAGCAGAGACCAGTAGCTCTCTGAATTGCCGCGATTCCACGGCCAAAGCCGCGGATCTGCGGCAAGGAAGAGTGGACTTCTGACCAAATTTCTGCAGGGTTGCTTGCTCTGTAAAATACATCTGCTGCAATACTTAAATTCTTGTATGCTTCACCATACTCCTGTTAATAATAATCAACAGTAAAAAGTGGTTGAAACGTTAAAAATTGATTAGACATTTGCATTTCTAGGCACGTGTCTTTTCAATTCATTTACTTTTACTGTTGAAGAGTGCTGGAGCAAGGTACGTTTTGCATTGCATGTAGACTAGGAATCATCTCTTGCTAGATTTTCATACTTTGAGTGAATCCTAGTTATATATCTTGTACACTTGCACAATCCAATTTTAAGGGCACTAACCCGTAAATAAGATAAGGTGGGGGATTTTATTACCCTTTCCTTAGCCCAAAAACCACCATCCCAGCACTCACTAACCTAAGCCTAATTAAAAAAAAAAATAGACGTTTGCCCTAGGGACATCTCGGACTCACTTAGGAGATTATCCTAAGGGGAAAAAGTGTTGGAATTTGACTCTTACAAAATCAGTGTCTAGGAAAGGGATTGAGGGCTGAAAGCCCGAAGGTTGGTGGTTATTTAATTAAGGAACGTCTCTGACGGAAAACCTCCCAACAATCTTGCCCTGACCTGGCTGATTAGCTTGTGGTCAAAGTCTACACTAAAACTCCCGTGGATGGTCTAATCAGTTAGGAGTTGTCTAGGTCATAGGTCTACCCTAACTTAGGTTAGAATTTTTTTTTGTTTGTTTATTTGTTTGTTTCTTTTTGTTTGTATTTCATTGTGTGATATGGCTTATAATAACAATTTTTCTAACTTCAATAATAATCCATATTACACACCGACTTCATTTTCGGATATTACCAACCCGGCATATCATAACTTTGACCAACCTAGTGTGCCGGATTGGTCTTATCCGAATTAATATGACCCATACCCCCCATCTAATAACTATAATTTCCATAATTATTTCAACTCTTCACCGAGTCAGTGGGGATTCACCTACCCCGAGCATAATTTCCAACCACCTTGTTCTCCTTCTCCACCCAGTCCACAATATTTTCAAGACACAAACTCAATTCCACCAGTCCAAAATAGAACACCATCAATTTTGGAAATGAGTATGCGTGAGTCTAAACAAAAGTCACCAAATCCAATGGACTCACAATTTCACCACCAGTTCCAAAACAACACTTCATCTTTTCAACTAAATGATGAACCTATCAATTATGTAAAGATGCTTGAAGACATGACTCAGGCTCAAAATGCTCATAATCGTGACATAGATATAATGATCGAAAGTCTCTGTTCTTATCGTTCTACCATTTCTAATGTCACTAACCATTCTGTCAGAGCCAAAGAGTCATGTTGTTTTGGAAATCAAGATTCTATTTCAGCACGCTCATCTGAACTTGTCCAAACTTCAAATCCCATTGACATTTTGGCAAGTTTTCCTTTTCCTGAAATAGAACTTGAAAATGAATATGATCTTGAACCCCAACTTAGTGATTCAATTCTTCTTCCTGATTCAATAATGACTCCGGTATCTTTACCTGACTTCAATCTTTTCCCGGAGTCGACATTAGATCCTGCCCCAATTCATAATGAAGTTGAATCACCCATCTTTGAGGATCATATTGAACTTGACCAACTATACACTTCTGAAGATATATTGACAAATTGGCAAGTTTAAATTTTGACCTGAGTTTTTGAAGAGTTGTATGGAGAGGAGCTGGAATTCCTTAATATTGGAAGTAAAGAGATATGTGACCTAGATTCTCACATCTGTGATCCAGTTCAACTTTCTGAATCAATATTGACTCCTGTTTTGTCACCAAACTTGAGTAATATTTTAGAGTCAGTTCTGATTCCTCCACCTATCATTCCTGAACTGGAATCACCCATATTAGGTCACATTCCATTGTTGGAAAATATATGTGGACTAGAGTTTTAACTTCTTGACTTGGACCCAATTCCTGAACTCATTTCGACTCCTGAACCTTTACTTGACTTAAGTCACCTTCCTGAGTCGGTATTAGTTCCTGTCCTTCCTGAGTCCAAGTCAACCGTTCTATCATTTCATACACCATTCTGGGACGAGGTGGTTGACAAATTTGACTCCAAAATTAGTTGTGGAATATGAAAATTAGATGGGGTTAAATACTTAATAAAAATCCTTCATGGATTTATCTTTTTAATGGGTTATATTCACGATATTTCTGGTGGGTTCCTCCGGACTCCACGCAAGCCTGATTGGGTCACATTTCGTGGACCAATCAGGCCGCCACCGGAACCACCACCTTGAGGTAATTTTTTCCGTCCCTCTCTATTTATTTCATGCATACATATATCACGATGCATTGAGGACAATGCATGAGATAAGTATGGGGGGGGTTTACTAACATAGGGTTTAGAAATTTAAAAAAAAAATAAAAATAAAAAAAAACTTTTTGAAATAAGAGACAAATGTTTTGATCTATTTTTAAGAAAATTAAGATGATCTTAGAAATTAAGAAAGCCTTAATTATGACATTTTAAACCTAGTTGAAATAATGGATATTGTTTAAACTTATAGGCTAAGTAAGAAAAATTGGGGAGATATTTTTATCTTGAATTTTTTGCCTTAGATAGTATGCACTTCACACTTACACATTTTTGGGATGGAAACAAAGACCAAAAAGGCCATAAAAAAAGAAAAAATATATATAATAAAACATCACTTATTAAGCTGGATAATTGTGCCTCAAGAAGCATGATTATTCACGCCTAACGGTGGTAAAGGAAATAAATAATCCCCTTTAGTTTTGTGGCCTTATTTACTTGAGACCTTAAACCCGAGGGATGTTTTCTCATCTGGTGCCCTAAGACCATCTGGTTTGGGAGTCATCGGTTATAGGCTCGTTACATGGGTAAACTAGAAAGCCTAAACTAAGGGAAGAAAAAAAAAGAAAGTATATATAAATAAATGGCTTGATGGTTAGAGTTGAAATCCCAGAAATCTTCACTATCACAATGTGCATACTATCTAGGTTTTATGAAAGATAAAATATTCAATCCAATTTTGAATTCTTACCTTAATTGAAGACAAGATCCTGCATGAAGACTAAGTTTAAGGAAGAATGATTATAGGTGGACTTATGACCTTAGATCACTTATATTTTTGCAAAAATAGTTCGAAAACATGTCTCTCTTTCAAAATGAATTTTCAAAACACTAACATTTGTCTTCTTTCTTTATGGATTTTGTGGGTGCAATCCGCTGAAAACCCTCAGGAGACAACACTCCTCCTCTAGGGTAACCTAGAGGTTTAACGGCTTGTTGCACGTGCTCAGTGCAATCGTGTCACCTACAAAAGTGGTGTAATAAACTAGTTAGGATTTTCTTTTTCTTTCTTTTTTGCTCGAGGACGAGCAAAAGTTAGGTATGGGGGTGTGATTGTTATTCATTTTTGCATATTTTACCACATCCATACCATGCATATTGTAAATAAAAATGTGATTTTTTAATCTTTTTCTCTCTATTTTTGCAGGTCCATATTCTAATAGAGAAAAGGCCCAAAATCCCTTTAATTATCAAGAATTAAAGGAGAATAAATCAAAGCCCAAAAGAGAGCCCAAAAGTTGAGCCCAGGATCTGGAGAAATCCACGCGCCAAGTCAGACTTCCAGAAGGTCCACGTGGCTAACAACCTGTAACAAACTCGCACCAGAAATCTCAGCCTCAACGGCCAAGATTCTGCCGCATATCCACGGCAACTGCCGCGATTCTGCGGCAGTTACAAGGCTGTTGAGCCCAAGATTCTCTCCAACAATCTGGGTTCTAGAGACTTCTCTCTGAGGCTATAAATACACCACCAGGGCCTTGGCAAAAATGTGAGGAGGAGAGAGGAGAGATTAGAGGATAGAGCTTGTATTTTGTAGGTTTTTCTCTAGGATTTTAGTGCTCTAGCTCTTCTTCTTCCTCCTAAAAATTCTGCAAGAGAGAGATTGTGAGAGAGAGAAAGCTTGTATAAATCAAGGGGTGACAACTTGTGAAGTAAGGATTAATCCAATCTCCTTTCTCTTCTATTGCATTTTCTAGTACTTACTTGCTTTATTTCATTCAAGCTTTACTTTCATTGCACTTTTATTCATGAATTGTTTTTCTTTTCTTTTAATGGCTAGTAGCTAACTTCTTCTAACATGACTAGCTAACAACTAATCTTGCTTAACTTCTAACTCTTGGGTGAATGCAAATTCTTCATCTTGCAATTGTTGAGTCTTTTTCATCCCCGATGGGTTACTTTCATACTTGGCAATATCTTGTTATAATTCTCCATATGATTCATGTGTGCCTCATTTAGAGCCTTGTCTTTAGAACAAGTGCCTTGATGGAACATGGAAATGGATCACCAACCATATGCTATTTGTTGTACAACTTCTTTACTTCAATTAATGAATGTTGTATCTTCTTCCTTAGCATCCCTTGAGTGGCAACTCTTTTGATTCCACCATTGAAAGTCTATTTTGAAGGCCTATGACATCAATGAGGCTACAAGACAAGTCCAAGAAGATCACCCGTCAATCAAGTGGGAAAGTAACTAGACCAACACGCAAGACAAACATATGCAGATGAATCAACATGAGGCAAGCATCACCCTAACGGAGATTAGTAAGGTAGCAAGTTAGTAATGTTAGCTAGTCATGGCTTTTCTCATCTAAAAGTCTTCTACAAGTTTTCATTCTTTTAGTATTAATTCCAAAGCAAATCTTGTCTTCAATTCTTTTCATTTTATTTCCATCATTTTCATTTCATGTACAAACCAACCACCAATTCTTTCATTTCTTTTTCCATGTCTTTTGCATTCTTTTAAAACAAAGAAGAACCTTCGTTTTCTATCTTCACATTAAACCGTAAAGCTTTCATCGTGAGCTCTCCTTGTGGATTCGACCCGTATAGCCTATGCTATTACGGTGATTTGGAAAGGATACATCAATCATTTTAAATACATTGTGGAGTGATAAAGCACCTAAGGTTGACTCTAAACCTTCTCTCTTGTGTTGAATATTTGTGCAATTCTACTCCCTCTAATCCTTTTTCCTAATCACTCTCTTCAAATCTTGGCTCAAAACAATAACAAGACCCCCAATTTATAGGCTGCCAGAAAACTAGCCGTTGGGGTCTGTCAGAGCTGCCGGTCGACCGGTGCGGTCGACCGCCAACGGTCGGATTTCTGACCGTTGGAGCCACGGTCAACCGCCCGGGTCGACCGACCCACTGGAGCTGAGAGTCTAACTCTCTGTCGGTCGACCGGTGCGGTCGGCCGAACTTTCCAGAGAGCACTGCTCTCTGGAGCGGTCGACCGGCACGGTCGGCCGTCCTCCAGTACACAAAGGCGTGCACGTTTGTGCACGTCGGTCAACCGGTCCGGTCGGCCGACTCCAGGATTAGTCGACTTATAAAGGCTATTAGTCGACTTATCCGAAGCCTGAAACAGTTTTCTGGGATTAAAAAGTTAGTCTTTTTGGCTCAAATAAAATCCCATAAAATACATAAAAATCTACAAAAATAGTTTTACCAATATACTTTGATAAACGAACATACTTGCACAAAATCAAGGCATGTTATAAAAGATTGGACTATTTTTGTAACTTGGAAATATTTGGCTCAAGATAAAAACTGTATTTTCCAAAACATGTTTTCTAAACTTTGTTTTTCCAAAACATATTTTTCCAAATCTTCATCAAATACAAAAACAAGATATTATAATTCATTTAAGGCATAGTATGTATGGATATGATCCACTACACAATCAAGATGAAATATCTATGTTTTTGACATTAAGCTCTAAACTTGATTTTGGATAAAAGATATGTATATAAGAAAATACCAAAATCCAAATAAGTATTTTTCCAAAAAGAAAAATCTTTTCTAAACCAAAAAATCTTTTATGAAAACAATTCTAAATCAAGAGTGTGTGTGTGTATGTACTTGAGCAATCCACCAACTATCTATCCTTTACATTTTATCTAAAACAAAATCTTATAAAAACAAACCTAGACACAAGTCTTGATCTTGAAGTCTTCCCTTGAAGTCTTCTCATCTTCTTGACTTGGTCCACACACGATCCAACGAGCTCAACTCTTGATGTGGTCTTGATGCATAGGCTCGTGAACCAACTGGTGCTAGCTCCAAAACTTGACTTTAAATCTTTTGTTGAAACTCCACACTTACTAAGATCTTGATCATAAATCTGTCACTAATTAAACACAAGATCATTAGTAAACATAACTACATGAGTTGATCATCATCAAAACTAGAGTGATGGGCCTTTGGGCCAACACCCTATACTCTACCTCAGTACTAGATCGTATCACAGTGCACTGCTTCTTCGAGCTCCAAGAAATGAGATTTGTACCAAGAAAGACACAATAGCCACTGGTGGATTTTCGATCATCAATCGACCTGCCCAATCTGCATCAGTGTAAACAGTAAATTGTACAGCAAAATGATGAGAGAGAAAAAGGCCATGTTGAATGGTAGATTTGAGGTAATGGAGGATTCGTTTTACAACACTTCAATGCTCATCGGTTGGAGCTTGCATGAACTGAGCAACCTTATTCACCGAGAAGGCAATATCGGGTCCGGTAAAGCTAAGGTATTATAGAGCCCCAACAGTACTTCGAAAGACAAAGGGGTCAGAGAAAGGCTTGCCAATAACCTTGGGGAGCTTACAGGAAGTAGCCATAGGCGAGCTGACAGGCTTGACACCATCCATCTTGAGTCGGAGAAGCAAGTCACAGATGTACTTCTGTTGGGAGAGAAAGAGACCTGAGGGTGTATGGTGACACTCCACGTCCAAGAAATAGTGCAGTGGGCTGAGATCTTTTAATGAAAACTCCATGCCTAGTTCTTGAATAAGACGAGTGACAGTCCGTGAGTCATTGCCTGTGATGATGATATCGTCCACATAGATAAGAACCAGAAGAAGATTTATCCAAACCCGTCGGAGGAAGATAGACGTGTCCGACTTAGAGCCTACAAATTCCATTGTGACTAGATAACTACTGAGGTGAGAAAACCAGGCCCGTGAAGCCTATTTGAGGCCATAGATACTGCAGTGAAACTTACATACATGATTGGGATTAGCGGGATTGATGAACCCGGAGGTTGTTCCATGTCGACCGTCTCAGTAAGAAAACTCTGCAAAAATACATTATTCATATCAAGTTGTCGAATAGACCAGCCCTTGGAGACGGCCAGACTGCACACGGTACAGACAGTGATCGGTTTGATGACCGGACTGAATGTCTCACCATAGTCTAATCCTGGTTATTGATGAAAACCCTTGGCCACCATGCGGGCCTTATATCTGTCAACAGAAACATCAGGTTTATGTTTTAACGTGAAAACCCATTTGCAGCCAACTAAATTCATGGTAGGGTGGCATGGCACAAGAGACCAAGTTTTGTTCTTAAGCAAGGCATTCATCTCAGTGTCTATTGCCTGGCCTGACGCCACTTGGGATCTTTAGAACCTTGCGTGAAACATGTGGGTTCGTTAGGAGTGGTGGCCAAGTCGGCCATGAGACAGGTAGGCATGGGATACCGGGTGGCTAGCTAGATCTTTGGCGTTCTGGTGTTATTTTATGTTCTGGTGACCATATGGCGGGTCCTGGTAGGAGGGAGACTGGGAGAGCCTGAGGATGAGGACAATGAGAAGGACTCATCGACAGAAGCTGGAGGAGAAGGAGTATGTGATGGAGGTGGTGGTGGAGGAGGTGGGGCCTCCATGAGAAGAAGGATTAGAACAATAAAAGGTAACAGAGACGTGGAGATGGGGATCGGTGGTAAAGGTGTGGGAGTAGGTGGAGAGAGAGAGGACAGAGGAGACTGGAAAGGAAAGGAAGATTCATCGAACACAACATCCCGAGAGATATAAATATGACCAGGGGGACATGCAAACATTGATAACTTTTATGCGAAGCCAAGTAACCTAAGAAGACACATTGACTGGACTGAAAACTAAACTTATGAGCTTGGTATGGACGCAGATGAGGGTAGCAAGCACAATCAAAAATTTGTAAGGAAAGGTAGTCAGGTGCTTTATGAAATAATTTCTGGTAGGGAGATAAATTATGGAGGATGGGGTTGGGCATTCTATTGATGAGAAATGAGGCGGTTCAGAAAGCATAAAGCCAGTAATGAAATGAAACATTTGACCAGGCCAGAAGAGTGAGATCAGTATCAACAAGGTAGCGGTGTTTTTTCTGCGGTGCCGTTTTGGGCACTAGTGTGTGGACAGGATAAGTGATGAGCAATACTCTAAGAAGATAACTAAGGTTTAAATTTGATGAACTAACCACCATCAGTTTGGAGTGCTTTAATGGAACGCTCAAGAAATTTTTTCACATGAATTTTGAACTAAAAAAAAATGAAAAAAGCATCACGTTTATTAATTAAAAGATAAAGCCAAACATACTTACTGTAGTGATCTACACAGCTAATATAATAGCGATGACCACTTGCAGCGGACACAGGAGACGAAAATTATAGATCAGAGTGAATAAGCTCTAAAGGAATAGTAACAATCATGGAAGATGACAAAAAAGGAAGACAGTGACTTTTTCTTGCTGAAAGGAAATGCAGAGAGGAGTACCAGCACGGTCAGTAAAGAAAGGAGCTGATGCTGAGATAAAACACTGGAGAGAACTCTGGTGCAGGGATGACCTAGGTGCTTATGCCAGATGGAGGAAGATGCACACTCACCGAGAAGAGCCTGATGAGAGGCTGTGAAGTTATGATTCCACAGGGAGAAAACATACGTGACATCCTTAAGTTGTCCTCGAAGTAGAGTTTTTCAAGTGGAGAGATCCTTAATAAAACAAGAGCCGGGGTGAAATTCAAGAAGGACTTTATTAACAGCAGTAACTTGACTAACAGACAGAAGATTTTGGTGATATCAGAAACAAGTAAAAGGTTTTTCAAGACAAAAGAAGAAACATGAGAACACAATTAAGAAGCAACAGTAGATCGGATAGGCAATTGTCCCGTTACCCATGCAAACTCTGTCGGGTCCTTGATATTCTGAGTGAATCGCCAGATTCACCATGTCAGCCATTAGGTAATGAGTGACTCCGGAGTCAACATACCAGTTGGGATGGACTGGACTATTCCCATAAGAGTGGAGAAGAACAGTTGGGCTAGCCGAATCATCATAACAATTGTAGTATTGGTTAGTTTAATGGCCAAAACGATTGCAGATCTGGCATTGAGGTCGGCCACCGGCTGCCTGATGTGGTGGTGGGAAGAAACATTCACGACCACGACCGCGCTTCCTGCCTTGGCCACGTCCAGGACCACGAAAAGAAGATGGAGCTGAATGGTAGCTTGGAGTGTGGGAAGCAGTTGAACTGCAGGAGAAAGGGAGATGAGGGTTGTGAAGTCTGATTAAGTGATAACTCCCACGATAAATATCCTGGCTAAGCATGAGTCCGATGAGTTCTTCTGACAGTATAAGGTCGCCGTGTGTTAACGGAGGTAACGAACGAGTCATATTCGGGAGACAGACTACTGAGTAAGGTAGAGACGAGGTCGGAGTCAACAACCGGATTAGCCAGTGCCGCCAGTTTGTCTACGATGGACTTGACAGATTGGATGTACTCTGACATAGAAAAGGTGCCCATCTTGACGGTGTGCAACTGGTATATGAGTTTCTGCACTCTAGCTCTGGAGGATGATGCAAGGATTTGCTCCTGAGAGCACCACACATCGCGAGATGTGGTGAGGCCGAGGACATGAGTAAGAACAGCCCCAGTGAGCGAGGAGATAAACTAACATAAGAGCATCTGATCAAGTTTGATCCAGTGAGTGTATTCCGAATTGATAGTGGGTTGAGCATCCTTCTCAGCAGAAGGAAGGAACTGGACCGGATAAGGAGAGGTTCCGTCGACGAGGCCTTCAAGATTGCGGAGTTTGAGAAGAGGAAGTAATTGGGAACGCCACAATAGATAGTTTTTCTTGTCGAGTTTGACATTTAAAAAGTGAGTGATGTTGGGATTGGAAGTAACCATGGATGCATGTGTTTAGATGGAGGTGAGGGAAGATGAATAGGAAATACTCGACATGGTACAGGAGTTGCTCTGATACCAAGATAAAGAAGAAGGAGAAGAACACTTATTTGTGCAATGACAAGATACCACCAGGTATGGTTCTTGGTTGTGTGTGTGTGTGTGTGTGTGTGTGTGTATATATATATATATATATGTATGTATATGTATATATATATATATGTGTGTGTGTGTGTGTGTGTGTGTGTATGTGTGTGTGTATACATATACACACACACACACATTGGTCATATGTTTACACTGATTTAGGAGAAACAATAGGAAACACTGACTGAGAGAGACAATGAGAAATACATGGTATGAATCTCATGAGTCTCATGTGTTCGTATAATCATGGAGAGATTTTAGGATCTGATTGATTTCATGAGGGGTTTCTTTCATATGGATCACATGTTTCACATGAGTCACTTATTGTCATAGCTATCTCTAACATATATGACAAGATTTTTCTTGGTACTTGACTGCGGAAAAATAGAAAATTTTCCTTGTTGAAATATATTAATTTGTTTTTTTTTTACGCCTTTGAGGAGTAATTTACCTTTGAAATCAGAAATATAAGAACTGAAATATAAAGTTTAATGGTGCAGTGTGTAGTGAATAACTTGTGGTTTGAAATGTCTTTAAACTCTACTTGCTGCAAATGACAACTTAGGCCAAATTACTTTACTAGAGGTCTAAAATCAGATGGTCATGCAGGAAAATTCTTTTATTGTTTCTTATTCTTTCCCAATGAATTTTTTATATTGTTTTATTATTCAAGCCAAAATCTCGTATTTCACTTTCAAGGGTGTCATCCTTAATAGCCTAATTAATTGGCCATTTTAATTGTTTTTGTGTGAGCTCTTGTCTTGTTATACTTGTAGCATTGCATGAGATTTATTTCTATTATTCTTCAACTAGCAAATATTTGCGCGTACAGCTAGGTTGGTGCCACCCAAAAACTTGGAGAAGATTTGGCTTTTTGTTTCTCGCACCGATCGATCCAACGGCTCAAAATTTTTAGTCAAAAATCCGACCAACTTTGAAGTCTGTTTGACCCAGTGGCAATACACTTACAAAGGTGAAGGTAGTTTCAATCAATCTTTGACTGCATGGGCATATCTGCAGGGGAACAGGTACTGCCACCCAAGAAGTGATGAAGGCACCCAGCAAATATTAGTAAGTGTGTCATTATATTTTGAACACGACTATTCATGTGAAAAAGTCCAAAATATCCTTCTATTTTCTTTCTTCTCCGGCGAATGGCGGCTCTCTCCCTCCCCGCCGCCCGCCCTCCTTCCCTGCAACCTTGCCTCCCCCGCACCCTCCTTGCCGTACGCCCCGCCCCACCCCTGTCCCCACTCTGATCTGCCTCTCTCCCCCACCCAACCCACCCCTTGTTCGGCCAGATTCTGACCGAACAAACTCTTTAAAAGTCTCCCTCCTCCACCTCACCCATCCCTTGTTCTGGTCCCTCCTCCACCTCACCCATCCCTTGTTCGGTTCGGCCAGTTTCCGTCGGCCGAACAAAGACTCTCTAAAAGTCTTGGGTGGGGGAGGGAGACTTTTAAAGAGTTCTTGTTCGGCCGGAATCTGGCTGAACAAGGGTTGGGTTGGGTGGGGGAGGGAGATCAGAAGGGGTTTGGGGGGGGGGGGGGGATGTCAAGGAGGAGGGGGAGGCGAGCGTGCAGCGGGGGAAGGAGGCAGAGATGGTGGGGAGGGCTGGCGAGGAAGGGGAAGGGAGGGAGGTCGGGGGTCTCGGTCGCCTGCGGGGGTGGTTTTGGGGGGGGGGGGGGGGGGGGTGGAGACATTCTTGCCATTTTGAATTATTTGTGGGTGTCTTTGTCAAGATCATGAGTGCCTTAATTTTGACAGTGCCTTCCTCATCTTTGGGAGTGGCAATATCCGCTCTATATCTGCCTGCATACTACACTTTACGCATGCTTCGCTCAGTTGTGCTGCCTTCCAACTTGAACATAATTACAAGGCAACCCTTGAAATCTTCCTACATGTTTTACAAAAAAAGGACTAATGAATATTGATTATTATTTTCTTGAATGCAACTTGGTGGGTTTAATGTTCTTTTTTTTTGTTTCCACTATTAAAATTTCTCTGTTTTCCCCCTTCATTTTGTATTTTTAACCTTCCAAGTGTGTAAGAGTTACTTCAGTTTGGTATCAGTCATTTTTCCCAGTTGTTGGGCGACTGCTGTAAATTTTCATGTTTTATTCCATCTATTACTAAATTCTTTTGGAGCAATTATGTAAAGAATTGTTTAGATTCAACTCACAGACATAGGATTGATTTTAGAAAAGAGAAAAAAACAAGTTAAAAAACTTAGTTCTTTCTGCGTATAAGTAATTAAATTAGATTCCAGCATATCTAACTAATTCCTTCTGAATCTGTGCAAATTTATTATGGATTCTTTTAGATTTTTACAAAATGAATCTTGAAGAATCTAAGAATAATTATTACAAACACACCCAATTAGCATCCACTCCATTTTCTAAAAGAATAGTTCATTCCTTTTATCATCAACCAAAAATGCAAAAAGTCCACCGCAAATGGCCGAGGGGTCCGGGCCTTAGGTCGGCACTTCGAGCCCACGTGTCAGTGGACATTATTTCTCCCCCGACGCGGCCTCAGTCAGGCCCCGAGTTTGCTCCCTGGTGGTCGCCGGTGAATCCCGTCAGTGGTGAGTTAATTAGGGCGGGACAAAAACAAAGAAAAGCCATCTATCAATTTAGTCATAAACTCAACTTAAGCTAACTCTTCTTGTTTAGGTACTCATTACACATTTCTTACTAGATTTACTAGGTGCGAAGAATTTTAATTTTTAGCACAGGCACCCATTTTTACTTCATTACTCATCTTTAATCCGGCAACATTCATGACAGATATATTTAACAAAAGTATTGCTACACTTTGTTTCATCTCGTAAGTATTGCTTAACTTTCTTATTTATACTAACAAATTTCAAGAAGAAATGTTACATCTGCAGAAGTTTTATGAAAATAAGACAGGTAGAGAATCTAGAGATATTAGGAATTTAACTGCTGATATTGCAATATCATGCAGCTTGAAGCACAAATTCCCCACTTTCAACTATCTAAACCATTTGGAAACATCAAACATTTGCAGAAGCCTAGGGTTTGATTGCCTCTAGGATAAACTTTATAATTCATTGATAGTGCTTATATTTCACAAGATTTCACAAGATGTTCAATCTCTTTCTAGAATTATTGTACTCATCCTACATAGTACAACGTTCCTTCTCCCTTCCTCTCTCCAGAACAGAAGACTGGCATAAGAAACTCTCTTACATTTTATGTCATTCTTACTCTTACAAATGAAATAAATTAAAGAAGACGAACTCAAACAAAGAAATAAATCTCGTATACGACTGAGTCAATTCTCCCCTCAATTATTTTTCCCTTACAAGGGAAAATTATAGGGGTTCGGCGAAAATGTCGAGCTGGCAACAAATGAACTGGGGCTACTGTTATGGTTAGCAGGAAATCTGTTTGGGGTTCCAGAGATTACATGAGACCTTGCTGGAGTTCCGGGCATCATGACCGAACTTCTTGATCTTGGCTCAACGCTGCTCCTACAATACCGGCGTTCACTGCTCGTTCGCGGACCTTTCTCAGCCCATATGAGCTCTTGCTGTTTCACTGTACTTGAATATCTCCACCAACACCCAGTCTGGCCAGCTCTTTGTATGTACCTGTCAGAATACAAATTTCATATAAGCATAGTATCTTCTGATGACCGAGTACAAGTTAGCATAGTGTAAATATCCCCAAGTTTCGAGGGACCTGGTCAGTTTTATTTGGCCTTTAGTTCTTTGTTAGGACGGCAGTTTGGCTAGATTTAATCTGTAGTCTTTCTTCAACTCAAAATGATCTTCTTTTAGATTACAGAATTATGTCGTAGAATGGAAATAGATGATGAAATCAGTAGTGAAGGTCTCCATCAATTTGTGCCTCGAACAATTACATAATCTTGCTATTACACAGAACTCCTCTCAAATGTTTGTGCAGAAAATTGTCAAACCTATATAACCGCTAACTAGAAAGAAA
Source organism: Agave tequilana (assembly GCA_038442645.1). Lineage (NCBI taxonomy): Eukaryota > Viridiplantae > Streptophyta > Magnoliopsida > Asparagales > Asparagaceae > Agave > Agave tequilana. The sequence goes on from JAVJIF010022607.1 coordinate 22,352, forward strand.
GACTACTTCGTAATGTACACGTTTGTGAGAGAAACAAAACAAGCATAAAGATTTACTCAAATGAAGAACAGTGTGATCTATAATTTTCATGTGAAACAAAGCAAAATTTTTGCTAGTCTGCTTGCTTCACTTTTGTTGTTCATGGCGAGAAACTAATCATTTGGCTACATGAGATCGTATTTGGGATGAAACAGTAATATGTTGTAGAAAGTTAGATACCTCTTTGTTAGAATTTTCTTACCTTTGACTAAATCTTCTCCCCAAACAGTCAATGCATTTTCTTCCTTCAGTCATTTCTCCATGCCAATTCCCACACAATTCCTGCAGTACACTCTTCCACACACCTGCCAAATGGGAATATTAACTTCCAAACAAAAATAAAGTAACAAAGACATATGTTAAAGCTACCATAGTATTGTTCAGAAAATATTATTTGTTTACCTGATGTTATATAAGGACCGTCTTTCACAGCATGTAGCTTTCTTTATTCTTCAGAGTATTGCATATAGTTTTTTGTGTGACATGAGTTGAAAATGTTGACTGTATATTGAAAATTTTATTGCAAGTAGATTTACAATTTATGGTTTTAGGAATATCAAGGAATTTCTGAAATCATTTGGTACCTGTCATGTAAACAGAGACATTTGTCCTTATGAAAAGTGAAGTTCATGAATATTTTGATGCACATATTTGCAAAACTTCATAGTTCATCACTTCATCTCAATGGGTACACACCAATATGCCAAAAACTTAAGCATAAATGTACATCAGCCACCACTTGTACTTGTACCATGCAAATACAGGAATAAAACAAGAGCAAGAAAAAGGATTCAAGTTTGATCTTAGAGATCTCACCAAGCATCGATGCCGACAAAAATAGATGTATTCACTGCACAAGACACATATGTTTGAATGAGGGATTCCAGGCCTCTTCCTTCCGCCTTTCTCTTCCAAACGAGAAACCGTGCTGAACACATTTGCATCATCATAGACTGGGCTACTCTCCACTGCATGTGGCCTCAGCCCGTTACCATTTCTCTTAACGTTGTTCCGAGCCAAGTGCTCTCTGTAGAGCTCATCCTCTACAGTACGGCGATCACGAGCTTTGGTTGCTTGTAAGGCCTTGGAGAAGTCTAGGCTTGGTGACTTGGTTAGGTTGTTTAGATCTTCTCGTGAATCTTCATGGATTGGCTCCATGTTAGCGATCTTCCTTTCAGCTATGCCATTTTGTTGGACATTTGCCATATTTTTAAAGCTCAGGTTCCTTTCTTCTACATCATTTTGTTGGAAGCCCCTCATGTCTTTGAGGGTAAGGTCCACGGACTCATCTGGGACACCGAGGTAGAGATCTTCGAGTTCTTGCCTTGCCTTCGTGAGTGTCTTTTTGTCCCCCATTGACAGATACGGGTGTTCGTGCACTTGTGTGTGTGAGAGAGAGAGAGAGAGGGAGAAACAGAGAGCTGAGGAGGTAGGGAGAGCTTAGCTATTCATTCAGGCTTCAATGGTGTATATAGTGCGTGTTGAAATGCTTATTGTTGTTTTTAAAAGGAGAAATCAAACAGTAGGAGGCCCCTTAGTAAAAAAGTAAGATGAGAGGAAACAAAGTCCCCTAATGACAGTTAAAAACTGAGTGGAAACAGAGAAAGACGTACATGACTGCCCTCTAAGCTGGGGAGAACTATAATTAGGGACATGTGGCCAATATATAGTTTGATTTAGTTTCAAATTAGATGGAAATTATCTTTCTGTAAAGGCTAACAATGACATACTAATATCATACAATTTTGGTATAACTATAATACTTATTGTGAAATTACTTAAATTAATCCATGACTCTACCCAGATGTATCAAATAAGTCCACAAGACCATCATATATATTAAGTTAAAAGTCTTTGTAAATGGAATAAATCCAATCATGAGGACTTCTTATTCTCATATATATTAACATTCCCTTTTTCTTATTTTTTTAAAAAGAGTATTGTAGATTACGGTCCTTATTTCATAAAGCACGTATACAACATAAAAAATCTTTATAATAGGTTTGACAATCATATCATATGATAGGATGGCATATTTCTAGTTTTGAGAGGCTTGCGAGGCTAATGATGTGGTGTTAAGATTCTTATTGGTTTAGATAAGGATTTGAGACTGTTTTGGACAGAACTAGACATATAGGAATTAAATTTTTGAACAAGTCCATTCTGCACTTAGGAATCTCAACCGGCGTAGATTAATTCAAGAAACGGCCGGACACAACAATATTATAATGAATGTTCAACTCTGTTACATGTGGTAGCCTTAGGGAAATCACTAGGACAGATGTGAGGCAATCCACAGATCAATAACATCATTTTGACAAGGGCTAGGCAAAGATTATATCACTGACAGCTGAATCTTTGAAATACTGTATTTACTTATAAGTTTCCTGAAAGAACAGTGGGAACTTCACAAGCCCACATTAGCTGACAACTTCTATTAGTTGTAATCTTTCTTATGCTTGTTTTATATTGCACGTGAATATTGATGTCAAAATTTTGTTTGCAGATTTCAGTTCTAAGAGTTTCTGCCACATATGATTACAAATTTTATAATAATTTCATGTAGATTCTAATTATGTTTTGCCCAAACTTGCAACTAGGACGTGACTGGCCAGCTGGTTGTTGCTGGATTTAATTAGCTTATTGATGCAGAAGGTTTTCTTTAATTCTTTTCTAATATCACATGAGGACATATGAACAATACAAGTAAACGTTATCAAACTTGAAATGTTATTCTCAACACAAAACAAATAATAAGCAAGTAAAAATATTAAAGGACGTGTAGTTTTGATTCAATATATCAAAGCCAAAATTATGTTTGCTCTTCTCACCCAAGAAAAGCCAATGAATTTGGGGATGATAGTTAACTCCTCTGAAAATGACATGGATGAATGAGTACAGGGAGAAATATGTTGTTAGTTTTATACAATATAAGCAAAATTAGGTGCTACTACAGCTTTATATCAAACATGCATAAGATCCTTTTCTATTAAAATTGTATATAGGTTAGCCCAATAAACAACAAGAATTGATGCAAATATCATTGATTGATGTTGATGAGGTTCTCCTTGCTAGACATATTAGATTTCACACCTTATTGGAACTTTTAACCAGTTGCTATCCTTCATGCTCAGCAAATAGTGAAAGATGCACAAGATGGCAATAAAGAAATGAAAAGAAATGAACATTGTCTTTCTGCGAAATTGATATTGATTTTAATCCTTGTTTTGATTTCTATGTAGGACTGCCGCGGATCAGATTAAAACCAGTTCATACCACAGCAGGAAATGATGTAAACTGATCCCCAACTAACCACCAAATCCTACATAGAATACAGAAATGATGTGAGCAGTAACTTGATCATCTTCTATGTATTTGTTAACAGCACCATAGACAGTACTTCCTTTTTCTTGGTTTCATGTATGACCCTGGAAAAGAAAAAGAAAAGATTGATAAAAAAAATAGTAATGTATCAAGTTGACTGTATGCCGGCAAGCAGTGTCCCATCTTCTGCCCATTTTCATCCTTCTCTCATAGTTGTGTTAGTTGATGACCAACTTGATTGTTGCTTTGTTTGTTGGGATTTGAACTTGACCCTGTCATTTCTCTTTTGTTTCCTGATATGTGTATTCTGATTTCTTTCATTACTCATCCCTGAAAACGGTTGGTATATCACATGAAATGCGGTACTTGGAGTATATCGGAAATCTTTCAATAAAGACATTTCTTATACTCTCATTATTATGTAATATTCTTCTGTTAGATGTTGATGGTTCTATATTTTAGATGTAGTAATCTATATTTTTAGATGTGGATGCCTGAATAGTTTTTGTTTCTAAGAATTATCGATGTGTGAATAATTAGGGGTTTGATCTTGTTTTGTGTAGGAATAATTCCGTTAGACTTTTATGCAGTGTTTAGTTGCAGTATATGAAACAGGAACAAACAGACAGAGGAAAGAGAAAAAAAGGTGACTATTTTCTTTCATTTGCATTTTATCTAATGAAGAAAGAACACGACAAAAAAGATGCCCGGATTCTAAATTTTTATGTGAGGGCAACTTCTTTCAGTGCCAGAATTAATGTACAATATCTTTTAAGAGATACTTGCTAATTATACAACGATGTTTCTATTCAAAATTATTGAAGAGGAAAGAATTCATAAATATTTTACTTGAATGCCTGCGTATAAGCAAAACCTTTTAGTTCAGTTTCTGCTTTGTTTGTCGTGTTCTTCTGTTGGATTTTATTAAACATTGTTTCATTAGTTCAAGTAATGAAACAGTGTCTGATGCCACTGTTTTTAATTGAGACGAGATAAAGAAAGATATTGTTAATTGTATAATAGTCTTCTTGTTAGGATGCCATTTTTAGATTCTGCAGTCTCTCAAGCCAAAGAAGGAACATCCAAGAGAGCAAGTACTCAGCTTGAAACCTACTCTGAAAGAATCTTCTAAGATGTTGGATGGTCTTAATATTATTATTACAAAGGAAGGATTCTTGAAGCCGGCCACAAAACATTAGGTAGAAGATTGTTGTTGATTACTTGGTGCATGCAAGAAAGAACACTCTCATCTTAATAGGGTTTAGTTGCTTAGTAGTCTCTTTCGGTTTATACAAAACGAGTGAAAATAAAAGAGATTACATAATGGAAGGGAAAGAAAGAAAAAAAAAAGTTCATGTAAGATCAACGAAACTAAATATTCGGTGATTGGAGAGCTGATAGTGTGAATTTGTTAGGGTTATTACATGAAAAAGACACAAACAGTGAAGAAGTCAAAAGCTGAATTATGCAAAGAAAGTAGCTTTCTTAAGTAACAACTATTTTCTAGAAATGTTAATCTAACTACAGGTACCCGACTACTATATGACTATATATTTATGTCAAAAAAATATGAAACAACTCAAACAAGAAAAAAGGAGCACTGACACTAACCTTCCTCATCCTTTTCCTCGTCTGTTCCTTTCAACATTTCGATCTCTTGATTGTTTCATCACTTTATGCATGAATGCGCATACTGGCCTGAGCAAGATAATAGACTTGGATTAGATTCTCCTGCATGACTACAAGAGACTAGAGAGTGTTCTATAATGGAACTCTTTAAGGAAAATTTCAAGCGCAGGTGAAGGAAAGAGCAATTTGGAGGAGCACCACATTTATATAAATTAACATGCATTTCAATCATCACAAACTATCTCAGAATAATTTGGTATAATAAATTAAGCATGGACTTATAGCACAGATTTTCGATTACTATTGTGTATAAATCAATATTTTCCCATCATATTTGCCAATCACCACATAAACAAAGTACAAAAAACATTTGTAAACATAATGAAAACTTACAGAAGGGTGCTAACCAAACATTTGATACATATTCTTACACATGAACACATCTTCACAGAAACAGAGAAAAGAATAAATCCCAAACATCATATGGACATATTACTAAGATTCAACCAATAATAACCACCCCCATTTGAGTTTTTATATGCAAACCCTATAAAACCTACGACACTGATCTTCTCACTAGCGAAATGAATTTGAACTGAAAGTCATATGTAAACAACAAAATAAATCACCATACAAGGGAAAGGTGCAGATCAATAACCCAAAAACAGTACCATATGGTACTGTAACCCGTCCCATGGTTAAACAGGACAAGAACCAAAGTTTTAAGATGCATCACTTTTGACATTGTCGGAGCCACAGCGCGCTTCATCTCCACTACCCTCTTGCTCCTATGGTGTTGAACCAAAGTAGGCTTCATCAGGTGTCCTTTCCTCGCTCTCATCAACAGGCATCGCTTGTGGAATGGTAACTGAGCTTGAGCTCACCTGTTGTTCGCAGGCCAAACTTGTAAGACCATTCTGCTTCAAATAATTCTCCAATGGAAGGCTCGCCACATGAAGTAGACTCATCATGCTCACCCTAGAATTAGATGAAGCCCGAAGCCCAGCATGCTGCTCCACATCACGCTCTGGCTGACAATTCAGATCTATCTGTCCCTTTCCCATGTCGATATTATCTACAATAGCTCTTCCAGGCTCAGTGCCCATCTCACTCTCCTTCTGTGAGTCTAGAGACTGAAGTCCTGTCAAAGATGTGCTGCTCCCTTCCATTTCTTCCTTGCTGGCCCACGGTAGCAGGAGTTTTTTGTTGGCTTCAGCTTCCTCACGCTCGGATTGGCGCTTCTTCTTCCGCATCATGAGGGTCTTGAACCGCCGTTTGACAGTCATGCAAACATTGCAGGTACAATTGGGCTGGTGCTTCGGGCCCTTGCCACTGGGGGGCTGGATGCACACAATGCAAGTGCAGCCAGGACGGTGCCGGGGGTGCTTGGTGGTTGTTGCCGCAGCTGAGGATGTGGCTTGATTTGCTACATCACCAAGAGCTGCAGCGGTGGCCAAGGCATCAAGGCCGGATCCTTCCAGTTCGGAAGGGGTTTGTTTGGAGCTTGCAGAAGTCCTCCACCTTTTTATTTCTGCAGAAGGTTTTAACATAAGCTGACAATTTCCGGTAGGTCACAAATTCAAAAAGGATCTGAGCTGCTCCAAGAATGATCAAACATGAAGGAATAGAAAACATGGTTTGATCACAATAATTAGAAGAAGATAACTGATTCATTCTTTTGGTACCTAAGAAATTTGAATAGAATGATTGAACAGCTTTCAAAACCAAACAAATAATCAGCCTTGAAATGAAAATGTTTAGCCTAATACCAACTGTTAAATGCCTGAATAATGAGAGATATTTAAGAAAATAACCTATACTTGAGCTATTTTTCGGGTTTGCCTAAACAGTTTAAATAAATTGGTTCTAAACAAAGTGAGGGATAGTAAACGGATTAAAAAAAATTACCCATTAGGTTATTAAAGAATTTAGCAGAAAAATAACAAGGAGACAATTACAAGCTACCCTGAAACTTTTAGTTCTCTTCTCTAAAGATGGTAAAGATGAAAGAAGTTCATTCCAATTATTTTCCTTTCTTTTTTTTTTTTCCTCTCCCATCATTTTTTATGCAACCAAAGCCTTGTACTGCTGTTATTGCATAAGCTAAACAGTCAACTTAATTGGGGCCAAATGATGCAAGGACATGTGCTCGTTTCTACTCAGGTGGTTCTCCATGATGGAGAATGCACTCAAAACTGCACAAGTCCCTACCATGGGCAAATACTCCAATTTCACTGGGGCTTTCATTGACTGACACCAAGTCTGCAAATGTGGCGAGCTATATCCTTCCCCTTTAGTCCCACATCATGCATTACAAAAGAGAGGTCACACACCTGCATTCTGTCCAAGAAGATTTTGCATTTCTGTTGGGCTTAATTCATCTGGCACAGAACACGAAGATCTGCAAAGAGTTCATGAATGCGAATTAAGCCAAAACAAGTAAGTCAACTAATATGCTTCAGTTATCACTAATATGTGGGGGGAAATGTCTGAGAGTAAAAGATATAACGTTTAAGTTGTCAGGAACCACAGTAATAGCAGGATTAAGAATGCAAAACGAAGGCAAAAGGCCAATTATCCCTTCATTGACTGAAGTTCTTCCCTAAAAGAACCAAAATTTAAAATCACTTTTACATGCACAAAACTATTGCTACAAAATGGAGGAAGTTGTGCTTGGTTAAAGGAAAGAAACCTGTATGAGACAAATATGAATTTGTCTAGTAAAAGTACAAATACAACAATTATACAGTTGACAGTTCTACAGAACATGGACCAATAGAGCATATCCATATGTCATCTGTGTGGTTTCATCTTGAAGAGAACTTAATTCACCAGAACTAATGAGAAAAGAACCACAGGTGAAAATCACCACTTGCTACTCGCTTCATGTACAAACAAGCGGAATCAGTTAGCTGGCACCTATGTTATGTTGCACGGATACGACCACATGGGATGAACACGACTTGTGGACACATGAGAAATTCTTAAAATTACACATGGTACACCATACGCGTGTCGGACACATCAAACAAGACATGGCTTCATGATGGGAGTATCCATGCTACAGGAAAGTAATAGCATTATGAATTTCCTTGCGTCCTCTGTCAATGATACTGATGCAGATAAGAAGTCGGACAAGAGCAACTACCTGAAATTTTGCTTCAAAAGTGTTTGGAGATTTATCTTTATCCTAGCATAGTAAGCATTACTACATCATGCCACCCTCTCGAAGGCATATATTTCTCTTTCTTTTCCCTTAATAAAAGATTTACTATGAATAAATAAAAATAAGCCGAAGTGGTAGAAGATGGCTCCTCTTCCGAAAGTAACCACTTTTATCTATTGTATATCAGAATAGTGACAGCAGTAATCTTGCAGCAAGAGCATTTAAAGAAGAATCAGACTTCTACCTTGCTTGCTCTAGAGTACAAAGTTCTAGAATAGGCTTCAGAGTCTTCTAAAAAACTGTAGTCCTGAAGATTTTTAATTAATCATTATTTAAATTAAGATTAACATAGCATGTTGTATTATGTGCCACTATAAGCATAGCACATGCTTGTGACTATAGGACCATAGCTGCTCAATACTTGAATCTTAACATAGCATATTTGATTATTTTCTTGAATCATGACCCGTGCAAGAGAAACTTTATCCCCTAACAGAGGGATAAAATAGCAGATGTATACCGATTGGCTACCTGTGTAAGGTGTTCACACACTGCTTTTACCTTGTTTACATTACTTTTAGTTTCCATTTCAGCTTAGCGTGGCAAAGGTTTTGCTCTTTGTGTTACAAGGATAACGAGTAAACCAATGGATTATCCTAAAACATTCTCCTCTATTGATATTAAGTAGCTTAGTAGTTAACTATGATATTAGGTGGACTTATCATGTCCTAATTGGACTTGTAATTTGGAGGACAATCTGCATTCTGATCAGCGTCTTAAAAAATGGCCTAGGTGGTACACTGGCTTCTTTCATTGAGTAAGTGGCCATATTAGACGCTTACCCAAGAAAAGGGAAAAAGAAAAAGGACCCTTACTGGAGACCAGCAAAGTCGTCACCGCCTCCCATAGTCCTTGGGGGCTGACGCACCTCTTTGTCTCCCACCGCAACTCCTGAGGCTCCCCACCACCTCCCGCCTTGCCTGCCAAGGACACACACACACACACACACACACACACACACACACACACACACACACACACGTGTGTGTGTGTCCTAAGCCATTTATAATAAGAGGGTCGAGGCCAACCCGATTAGGAAACGTGTAGAATGACAATATGGTTTAATTAGTAGAGAAGGATCTACCATAATCACCTAAAATGTCTCCATATACATTCTTCACATGATTATATAAAGCTTTTACATGAAAGTGCCAAGTATTGTTGGCAACAAGATGGTTTAGATTATAATCAAGTTCAATCTGAATGTTGTAATTACTAATATTAGATACAATAAGTAATATTAATTAGTTTAGTTATTTAGTTAAAGAATCTTAGTTATTTAGTTATAGAATCTAAGTAGTATTTGGAGGCTTATAGAGTCCTAGTAGTATTGCGAGTCATAATTTGAGTATGATTTAATTTTGAATGGGGTCCATATGCAAAGAGGCTTGCTTATGATGATATGTACACATAATTCTTAATTTGTTTGACATCTGAAGGTAAGATCAATTTGAGGTTCCAAGAGAGGATCGCTTGAGTTTGTTTGAGATTCCAATAGAAGATAATTGAGTTATTTATGATCCCATGAGAGGACTACTGTATTTTAGATTGTGATCCAGGGAGTATCAATATCCCAAGGAAGGATAGGGAGTATTGTAGTTTGTGATCCCAAGAGGATCAGAGGGATTGTCAGTGGAGATCCCCAAGAAGGATCAAAGGAAAAGGATTGTGATCAAGTTAGGCTCTGGTTCAGCTATGTCTTTTGTTTTCTTTGACTCCATTCAGTTTTTGGTTTGGCTCAACTTCGGCTAGGTTTATTTTGCATTTTAACAGTTTAGCACCAGCAATTCAATAGTTTAAGCATTTGCTTTTCAATTTTTGTTAGGATAACTCTCTCAATCTCGCACCATCTTAAGTTTGAAAGAGGATGTTAGATATAATAGGTAATTCAATAATTAGCAAAGTTTTTAGTCATAGTATCATGATAGTATTTGGAGTCTCTTACAGAGTTCTAATAGTACTACGAGTCAATTTGTGTAGGAAATGGTTTTGCACGAGGTCTATATAAGAAGAGGATTGCTTATGTTTATGTGTAAAAATAATTTGTGCTTCTTTTGATAAACAATAATGATGTAATCGTTCAAAGTTTATTAACTAATAAGTTATTTTTACTTTTATCTCCATTTTTAATATTTTAAAATATTTTCTTGATTCTTTTCATCCCTATTGTGCAATTCTATTTTACATGAAACCAAAGCTTCAAGAATTTTCTTTTCCTCACTTAAGTGAAACTTTTGAACTTTCTTCTCACTTGTTTGCCGGCTATGTATACCATCATCCAATCTGAATTGTTCTCCACTGTGCTATGTGCTATTTTTACATTCAACCCCAATCCCCAACAAAAAGCCTTGAAGCCACTATGCAAATTCAAATAAATATATTAAAATTAACTGCCTCTTTTGAACCTGCAATTTTATTAGTTTTAACAAGCATTTGTTTCAGACTCTCACTGACATCACTCTTGTTCTTTCCATTTCTTCCTACCGTATATGTTGGCAATGTAAGCCTTAAAGGTCTTAAAAGATCTCTCCACTGTAGACAAATAATCCATGAGAACTGTCAGAAGCAAATAAACCCTCGATAATTCATTTATTAGAGCAAACTTGTACATGTAATATAAGTGATGAGTATGGGCTATTGGGTACCAACCAGATATCCAATCACCCAACAACTCGATAACTTATATCTAACAAGAACCAACTATAAAATGGGTATCAATCCATAACCCAAGCATGCAGCTGACATGTTAGATTTTCAAAATACTGATAAAGGGCTACAAAAGGTGTATAATGAATTTAGTAAACAGTAACTATATTACAAGCGTATTTGTTGAAATCACCTAGAGAGGGGGGGGTGAATAGGTGATAATGCTAATCAATGTACAAATAAAATGTTGTGATGCAACGATCACCCAAAACAAGACTAAAAGCCGAATACCCCGTGAAAGGCTCTGAACTCCTTCCTCGTGATTCCTCTAGATAAGAGTTTGAGGTGCGTATTGCAATCTTATTGTATGAGTATTGATCGACAATATAGCAATGAATATGAAGCAAGTGAATGTAGCAATGAATATAAAGTAAGGAATTAAAGCAAGTAAACCAATCGCAAACACAGAGAATTTTTTCCGAGGTTCGAGCACCCAGCTCTACGTCCCCGCCTTCACCCAGAAGGATTTCTAACCACTATAACTTCCACAAAGGATTACAATCACACCGGAGTACCCAACTCCTCAATCACAAATACAAGTATCTCTTAGTGATCAAAAGACCACAAACCCTCTTTTGAAAAATCTTTTTCCCTTACAAAAACCCTATAGAACAATGTGTAGGATTGAAGCTCAAGTATTATAAGTGAAAAAGAAAATGAATTTGAAGAGAGTTTTGAATCAAAAACTTCAGAAAAGAGAGAGATTTTCAGCACAAAAACAGAGAACAAAAACTTCTTTTGAGAGCTTTTAAACTTGAATATTTTTGCAAATGCTTGTTATATAAACCTTAACCCTAATCAACCCTATTTATAGGATAGAGATAGGGATTAAAGAGTAAACTAATACAATAAGTAATTAGGAAATATTTGACCCAAAAACCAGCCCCTAAACTCGTTTAGAGACAAAACAAACAATTAAAAACGTTTTAAAAAATATAGCCGTTAAGGCTGAAATACAGCCTCGGTCGACCGGCCGGTCGACCGGGTTTTCAAAAAATTTAGCCGTTGCCGGCCCACGGTCGACTGCCCGGTCGACCGAAACAAACAGAGAGTTAATGTCTTTCAGTCGGCCGAAGGTCGGTCGACCGAAATGGGGTCCGATCGACCGAAATGGGGTCCGGTCGACCGCCCGGTCGACCGGTAAACATGCACACATGCACGCACCCAACGGCCAGAAGTCCGGTCGACCGGTCGGTCGACCGATCTGACCTGAAACAGAGCCAGTCGACCGCCCGGTCGACCGCAACAGGCCAAAAACTGATTTTTGAAAAAAGTTTTGAAGAGATCTTGATAGTTTTCAAAATAGTTTTGATCAAGACTAGGTATTACTATCAAAATGGAGTTTGTAAGTAATAAACTATGTTTAAAAATATTTTGTATATATATATAGGAGAAATTTATTTTAGATAAGACATGTGCACAAAAACTAGTGTGTAGGAAATTTGAGCTTCAAACCTATTCACTATTCTTTAACAAACTATAAAACTAAAAACTAAACTAATGAAATCTCTGAGCCACAATTAAGTCCTGAGCCATGCTATGCCACGCTAGCGCCTTCTCTTTTATGAACACTTCCTCTTGCGCCATTAGCCTTATTAACACCATAAACTTAGGAAACCTTGCAATAGCTGGCAATGCCATCATAAATGGTACTAACCTGAAACTCATCTTAAACAAACTTATTAGTACCATATAACTTCTATATGTTTTGTTATCATCAAAACTTAAACAAATGGAGAGTGTAACCTTTTGGGCCAACAATCTCCCCCTTTTTGATGATGACAAAACATATAGGCTATATCAAAAAGATATAAAGAGAGAGGTAAAACTCCCCCTCAAATGATGAGTATTCATAACGATAAAACAATAAAACACATTAATAAAACAAAGGCATCAATAATAAAAACATAAACATCAAACACCAAAGTCAAAGATCAATAATCAATAAAACATATTTCTCCCCCTTTTTGTCATACATCAAAAGGGATAAAATTAATAAGAAAAATATTCTTATTCAATAACACAAACATTAAGTTCACCATATATAAAAGAAAATCTATTATAATCAAGTGGTTTAGTGAAAATATCGGCAAGTTGCAAATCTGAAGAAACATAATCAATCTCAATATCACCTTTCTCAAAATGATCTCTAAGAAAATGATATCTAATCTCAATGTGCTTGGTCTTACTATGTTGATTTGCATTCTTAGTCATATGAATAGTACTAGTATTATCACAAAATATTTTTATATGGTCATAATGCAAATCATAATCAAGGAGAGTATATTTCATCCAAAGGATTTGTGCACAACAAGCTCCTGCCGCAACATACTCCGCCTTGGCGGTTGAGAAGGCTACCGAATTTTGTTTCTTAGAGGACCATGAAACAAGACAATTACCAAGAAATTGACATGTTCCACTAGTACTCTTTCTATCCACTCTACAACCCGCATAGTAGGCACCGAAAAACTCGTCATTGAAAAATCTCCGATTTTCGGATACCAAAGACCCATTCCAATAGTGCCCTTAATATAACGAATGATGCGTTTTACCGCAATAAGATGAGACTCTTTAGGACACGATTGGAATCTAGTACAAAGACACACACTAAACATGATACCGGCCTACTAGCCGTTAAATACAACAAACTACCAATCATGCTTCTATATAACTTAATATCAACACACTTACCTTGGTCATCCTTATCAAGCTTGGTGGTAGTTGCCATGGGAGTGTTGTAAATTTTCGAACCTTCAAGTCCAAATTTCTTTATGAGTTCCTTGAAGTACTTGGCTTGACATATGAAAATCCCATCACGCATTTGCTTGATTTGGAGTCCAAGAAAGAAATTTAATTCACCCATTAATGACATCTTAAATTCACGTTGCATACCCTGTTCAAACTCCTTGCAAAGAAACTCATTAGTAGAACCAAAAATTATATCATCCACATATATTTACACTATAAGAATGTCACTATCAACATGCTTAATATATAATGTTGTGTCTACTTTGCCTTTAACAAAATCATTTGAAAGAAGAAAACTAGAAAGCCTTTCATACCAAGCTCTAGGAGCTTGCTTTAAACCATACAAAACTTTATCAAGTTTAAAAACAAAATTAGGATGAACATGATCTATAAAATCGGGAGGTTGTTCAACATAAACTTCCTCATTGATAAAAACCATTTAAAAATGCATTTTTACATCCATTTGAAAAAGTTTAAAATTTTTAAAAGATGCATAAGCTAGTGTAATCCGTATGGCTTCAAGCCGTGCTACGGGTGCAAAGGTCTCCTCAAAGTCGATTCCTTCAACTTAAGTGTAACCTTGGGCCACTAACCTAGCCTTATTCCTAATAACATTTCCTGACTCATCCATCTTATTCCTAAAAATCCACTTAGTACCAATTATTGGTCTATCGTGGGGTCTAAGAACAAGGTGTCAAACTTGGTTGCGCTCAAATTGATTGAGCTCTTCTTGCATAGCTAGCAACCAATATGAGTCACCCTCGGCTTCGAGGATGTTTATGGGTTCAAAATGAGAAATAAATGCAAAATACCACATAATTCATGGAGTTTGGAGCGAGTTGTTACCCCTTTAGATACATCACCTAAGATGAGATCCTTGTGATGATTTGTAGCGAATCTCCAATCTTTAGGAAGTGGTTGAGAGTTTTTCACTTCATCCTTTTGAACTTCACCAATGGGTTCTTGATTTTCTTCTTGAATGGGTGAGTCCTTCAAGGATATTCTCTCCATGTCCTCCCCTAAAGAGTCAATCTCTACAACATTCTCAACAATAATATTAGATTCTTCAAATTTAACATGCATGGATTCTTCAATAGTAAGAGTGGATTTATTGAATACTCTATAAGCTTTACTAGTACTAGAATATCCAACAAATATAGCTTCATAGGCCTTAGCATCAAATTTACCCAAATTATCTTTAGTATTCAAAACAAAACACTTGCATCCAAAAACTTTAAAATATGAAACATTAGGTTTTCTTAAATTATAAATTTCAAAGGATGTTTTGAAAGTATTTTTATACAAATAAATACGGTTTGATATGTAGCATGCGGTGTTTACAGCCTCGGCCCATAAATATTGAGGGAGGCCATATTCACTTATCATAGTCCTAACTATTTCTTGAAGAGTTCTATTCTTCCTTTCTACTACTCCATTTTGTTGTGGAGTTCTAGGACATGACATTTCATGCTTAATTCCTTTTTCATCACAATAAGTCATGAAGAGTTGGTTAACAAACTCACCACCTCTATCACTTCTTATTTTCAAAATCGAAAACCCTTTTTTTTTTTAACCCTTTTTCGAAAAGTCTTAAAATGCGAAAAAGTTGATCTTTATGTTCCAAAAAGAAAACCCAAGTAAACCGGGAAAAATCATCAACTAAAACAAAACATATCTACTTCCATTTAAGCTTTTAGTTTTAGTTGGTCCAAAAAGATCCATGTGAATTAATTCTAATGGCCTAGTTGACATGATATCCTTGATTGGTTTGAAGGAAGACTTGATTTATTTTCCAAGTTGGCACGCACCACAAATGCGGTCTTTTTCAAACTTCAAGTAAGAATACCCTTCACCAATTCCTTAGAATTAATTCTAGCAAGATGATCAAAAGATACATGTCCTAATCTTCTATGCCAAAGCCATGAAATCTCATCAAAAGCATTCAAGCATTTAGTAGAACAATTCAAATTAAGCATGTCAATGATATAGACATTATTATCACGAAAACTGGTGAGAATACAATCATTGGTTTTACAATCAAAAATTTTGCAAGAAGAATCATCAAACACAACTTTAAGACCACGATCACAAAGTTAACTTATACTAAGCAAGTTATGTTTAAGTCCATCAACAAGAACAATATTTTTTATTAAAGGAGATGCACCAATTTGAATGTTACCAATACCATGATGGTGCCTTTGGAGTCATCTCCGAAGGTGATGGTGCCACCTTCAACGTACCTTGATAGGGTTGTGAAGTTGTTGATATCCCATATTATATGCCTTGAACAACCACTATCAAGGTACCACCGCTCCTTACGTCTTGGAGCCTTGGTGTGTACCTACATCAAATAATTTAGGACTTGATTTTGGTACCCATATTTTCTTGGATCCTAAAGAGTTAGTGTCATGAACCCACACAAGATTATTTGTCCTATTTATTTGATCATAGCAAAATTTAGTTAAATGGCCATCCGACCACAATAAGTACATCTATAAACTCTTCCATATTTAAATGCATAATGAGTGTGTGGCTTTCGAACATGTGAATTTTGAGCATGAGTAGTTTTAACATGAGTGTTATGTGAAGTGTTGACATGATGAGCATGAGAATTTTTAGCATGGGTTGTTTTATCATTCTTAGCATGTGGAGTGTGCTTCTTTAAAAACATTTCCTCTAATTTATTAGTATTAAAAGCACATTCTTTTAAAACATTTCCAAAATCATTGATTTTTGTTTTTAACAAAGATAATTCATTTTCATCAACTTTTAAAAATTTAGCTTTACAAGCAACTTTATAAGCATCAAACTCTCTTTTAGTTGTAATAAGATTAGAAGAAAGTTCTTCCTTTTCTTTAAAAATAATTGAAAGTTGATTTTTAAACATCTCAATTTCCTTTTTTAATTTTGAGCACTCTATCTTTTTATCATCATAACTTTCTGAAAGTTCAACAAAAGCATAATCTAGCATTTCTTTACTTATTTCATTTTCAACATCAAGTGGTTGAGAAGTTACCTTGGGTGTGTTTGCCATGAAACACATATTTGCCGTGTTGACCTCATCTTCGGATTCACTTTCCGAATCCCAAGTGACTTTGTATACCTTCTTTTCAACCGGCCTCTTTTGCTTCAAGGAGGAGATTATCTTTTTCTTAAAATCGGGCAATCGGCCATGATGTGATCGGGTTTCCGACAGTTGTAGCATATGATCCTTTTCTCCTCCTTCCCTTCCATTTGTCTTCTATAATTGAGCTTATTCTTGCGGTATATTCTCTTTGCATTTCTTACAAAGAGAGATAGCTCTTTATCATCTTCTTCATCTTCTTCGTCATCGTAGTTGGAAGAGGAAGACTTGAAAGCTATGGACTTCTTCTTTTGAGGTACCGCTTCTTCTCTTGCCTTCTTCTCCATCTCACGAGTCTTAAGATTTCCAATAAGACTTATGAGATCCATCTCATCTTTGTCATTCAACTCCTTTAAGGTGGTAGCCTTGATCTCCCATGACGAAGGAAAAGCTCAAATCACTTTGTGCACCTTTTGGTTGTTACTTATATCATCACGTAGAGAAGAAAGAGCATTAGTAATCTTAGTAAACTTGGTAATCATAGTATCAATAGACTCATCTTCAAGCATTTAAAACTTTCATATTGGGAACGCAAGAGATCTATTTTAGCTCTCTTGACTTGTGATGTCTCCTCATGAGTGACCAATAAGTGTTGTCAAATCTCATAGGCGGATTTGCAATGTATAACCCGTGTTAGATCATCCTCATTCAAGGCGGTGAGAAGGAATTTTGAGCCTTAGAATTAGCCTCATATTTCCTTGTAGGTAAATTCGGACAATGTGTTTTCCTCACTATCGGGTCTACTATAAGGCTTGGTCAAGGATTTAGCAACTAAACTACCTAGAGATTGTAGAAAAATAGTCATCCTAACTTTCCAAATGGGGGAGTTGAGTTCATCAAATTTAGGAGGGGTCTTAATGTTGTCGGCCATCTTTACTAGTGTGTGAATGAAAGTATGCAAATAATGATTAGCAAATTTTAGGATCTCTCTAAGGATGTGAAGCCAAAAACTAGAGTCCTAACTCTGATACCAATTGAAATCACCTAGAGGGGGTGAATAGGTGATAATGCTAATCAATGCACAAATAAAATGTTGTGATGCAACGATCACCCAAAACAAGACTAGAAGCCGAATACCCCGTGAAAGGCTCTGAACTCCTTCCTCGTGATTCCTCTAGATAAGAGTTTGAGGTGCGTATTGCAATCTTGTTATATATATGAGTATTGATCGACAATATAGCAATAAATATGAAGCAAGTGAATGTAGCAATGAATATAAAGTAAGGAATTAAAGCAAGTAAACCAATCGCAAACACAGAGAATTTTTTCCGAGGTTCGAGCACCCAGCTCTACGTCCCCGCCTTCACCCAGAAGGATTTTTAACCACTATAACTTTCAAAGGATTACAATCACACTGGAGTACTCAACTCCTCAATCACAAATACAAGTATCTCTTGGTGATCAAAAGACCACAAACCCTCTTTTGAAAAATCTTTTTCCCTTACAAAAATCCTATAGAACAATGTGTAGGATTGAAGCTCAAGTATTGTAAGTGAAAAAGAAAATGAATTTGAAGAGAGTTTTGAATCAAAACTTCAGAAAGAGAGATTTTTCAGCACAAAAATAGAGAACAAAAACTTCTTTTGAGAGCTTTTAAACTTGAGTATTTTTGCAAATGCTTGTTATATAAACCTTAACCCTAATCAACCCTATTTATAGGATAGAGCTAGGGATTAAAGAGTAAACTAATACAATAAGTAATTAGGAAATATTTGACCCAAAAACCAGCCCCTAAACTCGTTTAGAGACAAAACAAACAATTAAAAACGTGTTAAAAAATATAGCCGTTAAGGCTGAAATACAGCCTCGGTCGACCGGCCAGTCGACCGGGTTTTCAAAAATTTAGGCGTTGCTGGCCCACGGTCGACCGCCCGATCGACCGAAACAAATAGAGAGTTGATGTCTTTCAGTCGGCCGAAGGTCGGTCGACCGAAATGGGGTCCGGTCGACCGGTAAACATGCACACATGCACGCACCCAACGGTCAGAAGTCCGGTCGACCGGTCGGTCGATCGATCTGACCTGAAACAGAGCCGGTCGACCGCCCGGTCGACCGCAACAGGCCAAAAACTGATTTTTGAAAAAAGTTTTGAAGAGATCTTGATAGTTTTCAAAATAGTTTTGATCAAGACTAGGTATTACTATCAAAATAGAGTTTGTAAGTAATAAACTATGTTTAAAAATATTTTGTATATATATAGGAGAAATTTCTTTTAGATAAGACATGTGCACAAAAACTAATGTGTGTAGAAAATTTGAGCTTCAAACCTATTCACTATTCTTTAACAAATATAAAACTAAAAACTAAACTAATGAAATCTCTGAGCCACAATGAAGTCCTGAGCCATGCTATGCCACGCTAGCGCCTTCTCTTTTATGAACACTTCCTCTTGCGCCATTAGCCTTATTAACATCATAAACCTAGGAAACCTTGAAATAGCTAAGCAATGGCCATCATAAATGGTACTAACCTGAAACTCATCTTAAATAAACTTATTAGTACCATATAGCTTCTATGTGTTTTGTTATCATCAAAACTTAAACAAATGGAGAGTGTAACCTTTTGGGCCAACAATTGTATTGTCATATGACAAATTAGTTGTATCCAATTGTGTGTCAGAAACTGCAACATGGATGTGTAACTGAATCTTAGAAAGCCCTGCCGATATTTCACTCTGAACTCAATTCTGTAGTTTCTCCTTAATGGCACAATGCAACAGAAGGGAAGTAAGGGAAACTCAGAGATTTAATTACCAAAACAACACTTGTAGAAGTGTAGTTTGAAGAACAAACATGATAGCTTCTTTAAGAGACAAACGACTTTTAAATAGATAGCAACTATGTTGCACAGACACGGCAACATTGAAATGGACACGACACACGGACACTTGACAAATTCTTTAAAATACACACGATACGTGTGTCAGATAAGCGTGTCGGACACGTTTCAGACACGACACGGCTTCATAATATGAGTATTCGTGCTACATAGGATAGCGGACACAAGTAGAATCATTATCGAGAAATGAACATTAAATGTGTTCGCATCTGCACAGAGGGTGATGATTAATATATAAATCAACAATTAGACAAGTCTTTTTGAAACAAAAGGCTAACCTTTTTGGGTCCCATGTATTTTCAGAACATGTCCAGTTGGAAGGAACAAGAACATCAACAGGCAACCGTCGCCATTTGAAGCAATCATCACACTGAATCCATTGATCTTCTTCCCTGAGAAAAGATATATCTCAGTTCTCCAACATTAGAATCAAGTAAATATGAGAATATTCATTACTCAAAGAGAGCGTGATTTTCAACAAGAATAACTATACATCAAAGAATATGCCTATGATACAAAATGAACATTTAGCTAGATAGAGGACCTTTCAATCCCCATTTTAGACAACAATCATAGTTTTAGCATTAAGCATTCGTACAGTTGTTATTGCACTTTGGCTGCAGTCAGTACTTTGTCTTACACTCCACAAAGAAAGAAAGCAGAAGAAGAAGAAGAAGAAGAAGAAGAAGAAGAAATCAATTTCATTTTGACATCAGGTTAACTCCTTTTCAGACCGTAACCCCTTCTACAAAGTATTCAAAGATTAAAAATTTTATTCTCAGTCAAATTTGAAAGACAGCAAGGATCATGGTGATTATGTATTAAAATAATAACCAGAATTACAGTAAAAGGCAAAAGCTAGTACAGAAATAGAAACAGTGAAGCACCAACACACATACGGGGTACTAAGATACAGATGTGGCAATACAACGAATTTTCAAAATCTAGGACACAGATTATAGCATGGATATAGTGTGTAACACACTCATACAGATATGGGAGACAAATATGGATACAATATGTATTTGGATACTAAAACTTCTGAGAATTAGTCTGCACATATGTTGTGTATTCAACAATAATAAACTATCTCTGTGTGCGTTAAATATTCATTATTATAAAATATTTTATAAAGCTACAGCGATTTAAAGAGAAAAGCTAAATATATTGAAATATTTATAAGTCACATAAATCAATAGTTACATGAACAATTATATTTCTTATTGAAAATTCTTTATTGAGAAAGTGGAGCACTCATATAAATATAATGCATCTGGAAATCAAGAACAGTTTTCAATTGATCATGCATACATTCAATGTTTAACCTAGGGTACATCAATGACATGAGTAGAAAAGTAGCAGTACAACATTCGGGGCAACTTCAAATATGCCTTTTGACCGTCAAGGTAAAGGTTGATCCGGGGTATCAAATGGGAGGTTTTAAAACCCGTGCGTGGGGCGGTTTAAAGAGCAAAATAACTCAATACTATGAAATATTTTCAAGTCACATAAATCTAGTCATACTCTTTACTGAGAATTACTTATTGAGAAAGTGGAGAACTCATATAAATACAATACATCTAGAAATCAAGAACAATGTTCAATTGGTCATTCATACATTTCAATGTTTAATCTTGGGTACATCCATGATATAGCGTAAAAGTAGAACATTCGGGGCTACTTCAAATAAGCATTTTGACCGTCAGGGTTGATCCAGGTATCGATTGGGAGGTTTTACAAACCCGCGTCAGGGGCGGGTTTAGCATTTTGAAAAAGGAGATAGGTTTGACAAAGAATTCTAAGCCCCACCCCCACCCACCCCAAACCAATAGCATTCAGAATACGTCAAGTAGAATATTTGACATGTATCCATCAAGTATCAGTGTATCCAAATATTGAATATATATCCAACATGAGTACATCTCCTTCATTGAAGAATCCATGCAACTGAAATAGAAAAATAATAATACAACTCAAATTTTACTGGAGGAGAGAAAAATACTTTTCAGTGATGCGGCGAAAAGTATTAGTAAAATTTTAGGCCCTTGAGTTCAGTCAGCCCCGAGTCAAGCCCCATCTAGAGCGAGTCGCCCTTGTCGTGGAAAAAAACTTGAACCTGATTCAGATCTCATCGTCGTCGCCCTCGTCGCCGTCACAGATTTTGAGAGAGCAACAGAGGGAGGGAGGGAGGGACTTGGATCCTCTCCTCGCCATCTAAGAGAGCAGCAGAGGGAGGGCGGGAGGGACGGAGAGGGAGATCGGAGGAAGGGGAGAGGAGAGAGAGCCCGATCTCTCTCTCTCTCCCTCTCTCACCCGATCTCTCTCTCTGTCTCCCCCCTCCTCTGAACCTTTTCTTTTTCTTTTTTAATTTTTAAGTATTTTACATATTTACCCCTCAAATCTTTCATATTTCTAACTTACCCTCCAAATCATCATATTTTCCCAATTACACTTCAAAACAAATTATTTTGGACATGTGATACATGAATTTTGATGTCTAAATTTTTTTAGGATTTGTTGTGATTTTTTCAAATTTTTTGAGCTCTCTATGTAGTGTTTTTCGTGTATCCCTTGAGTCCGTTCATGATGTTGAGACCGATGTGGAATGGTGCCCTCCGAGTTGGTGGCCGAGACCGCGACTTTGAACCATGGTATGGTGGAACAATAGGGTAGGGCAAAAAAAGGAGGTTACCAATAGGGGAGGAGTTGTCCCGAGCAAGATTTGAAATCTTGGTACCAGTATTGTCATATGTATCTATATGGGGCGATATTTCAAACCTTAGCCTTTACATTGAGTCAAAAATGTAAAAAAATCGTGGTATTTTATCTTGATTACTTTGCTTAAATAATAATAATGTTGCATAGTATTTAGCAGAAAATCATCATGATCTATATTTCCCTCGTCATGACATGTCTTGATTCCCTTGATTGTTGAAGCTAAGCTAGAAAGCTCCTTCAAGGCCTTGTCGGTTGATTAGCAGAAAATCACCTTAAAATTTTCATTGTAAGAGTATTAATGCTAACTGTACTGCAAATATGATATTATTTTGATATTACTCTAAGACTAACACACGGGGGGCCCTAGCAATTAATTGGGATGGGCCAGATATGCCAGTCTTGTAGCATCAAAATAGTATTGTATCTGTAATACAATAAGGTTATTTCACTGAGTGGCAGCACAAGGCCTTAAAGGAACTTAGCAGCTTGGATCGAGTAGGCAAGGGAATCAAGACGGGCTATGATGATTTTTTGCTAATTCATCATGCAATACCATTTGGCTTTATAGACAAAACATCATGGTTTTCTACTCATTTAACTCAATAAACATTTAACGACTGCCTTCTTCCCTCACTCTACCATTACGAAAGAAGTCAACATTTTGTTAATCTACCTTTTTATAGTCCTCTTCAATCCCTTTCCATCCCATAAAAACTATACTTGATATATGGGATCAAAATATGAGATGGAACATTGGGATAAAGGTAAATTGGGATGGTTGTAAAGAATAGCTCGAGCACATTCCAAGGGATTTAACCTCATTTTACTTTCAAGAGAAGAAAAACTCACAGAACAACCCCAATTTCTCTAAACAAGAAGCAAGCCCATAGATATGAAAAAAAAAGTATTAGATAGAAATATTTTTGATTTAAAACCATGGGAAACTATGATGGACCACCATCAAATATAAGGAACATTTCCTAGAAGGCATTTCAAATAATATTAGATTGAAGACCAATGTCATGCAAAGCTAATTTAGATGCTCCACCATCAAAGCAGACAAGTATGCGCAGAAGGTCGTTATAAAATCATCACACACGATGGTGGTAGTTCGCACTTTTTTGGTGATTTTTCTGTATACCTAGAGACTAACTTCTAATCCTGAGTGTTTTCTCGTATATGCAGGTTCCATAAGTCAGGAAGGAAGATGTTTTAGTCACTTGATTTAGTTTATAAATAGCCATGCTGCAAACTCAATCGCTAATAGAATAAAGTTAAGGCAAACAAACATGTTCTTCATTTCTATACAACAGTGCTGGGCAGCTCAGATTGAACATCATCATGGCTCTTTCAATGTTAATCATATTACTGTAACTTCGATGTTTCTATAAAAAAATATGATTCACGAATGTGAGGATCCCAAGAGTAATCATAATAGCTCTGCATTATTGGATTTTATTTCAATATTATATATTACGTTACCTTTTAGAGTTGGAAGGAGTGTTATTTAAAAAGGTTTCACAATTACCAAACACCTAATATTTTCTACATTCTTAATTCTAGAATTTTCAAAAACTAATTCAGAAATGTCTATCGAGTTCCCTATCCATAGGCATATAGGCTGATTTATTCATTAGGCAGGTATCATATTGGATGATCCGAGCAAAGCAAAGGTGATCTTCTCGCAGATCAACTGATCTCGTCTCTACAGGTGCCAAAGGTGTTAGTAGCGAGGACGGGGACACCACTGATGACCTTGGACAACATCCTATATTTGTCTTGTCGCTATTTTGCTCATATATTTGCTTTATATCCACCTGTGTACTCATGTGGGATGAACAGTTATGTTATGCTCTTATCTTTATTTGCACTTCGTTTCATTAAAAACGTTTTCATGAATATCGGGGGGATTGCTGTTTTATCTCAAAGAAATGTATAGTCTCTATATAATGCTAACTGATGCACGTGACTAGGAGGAAATGGAGAAGAGGTAAGATGGTTGTCTACCTCAATGCACTTGAAGGTTCACTGGAAACTTCAGCATATTCCTATTTAGCATAGGAATTTGATTTTCCTTGTTTAGTTTGGAAATATTTTTGACTTATTTTGACTTCCTAATTGGAAGTCTATACGTACGGTCATTAAGTCAAAAATTATTATAAATAGCCAGTTTTGGTTGTAACAGAGAACTTTTTTCAGTGAATAAGGATCTCTGTGAGAATTTGAGTGCATATACTATATATCCTAGGAGTATATGAAAGAGAGTGATGCTAGCTTACCCTTGGGAATCCGTAGGGGAATTAACCTTGCCACAAAGTTTTCTCTTTCCCTAGACTGTTTTCAGTAACACCAAACGTAGTTCAAGGAACAAAGAAAACATTTAAGAGGACTTCAGCAAACAAAAATCTTTCATATTCCATAGAAAGAGAGACTTTTAAATCCATGCCAATTTTTTCAAACTTCAAGCTTGACATCTTCCAAGCTTCAATCTAGAGCAATAGACTCAAGTACCCTTACAACCACAAAGGTTAATCTAGTGAAAGTCTCTCGTCTAATGAAAATTTACAAGAAGATTGTTTGGAAATTAAAAAAAATACTAAAAGTCAAAAATTAATAGACTTAATGAACCATCATTCCCATTGAGAAATGAAGGTTTGGGCTGGAGAAATATTCAGGTGAATTAGTTATCACTTTGTACTTTGTATCATTTGAACCACATAGCCAACACATAATGGTTAAAGAATCATACTACTGAAAGAACACTATAGCTAGCTTCCACAAGAGGAGAGGTAGTTTCAGCTTATGGCTAGAATAAATAAATATTCAGGTCTCTAGATGGAGAATTTTGTGTCCTTGCATATATTGTTCCTTCAATGTCTTAATTATTTCACTACACTTCGTGAGCTGCTGTTTCATACCCATAGCTTGTCGTTGTGTAAGGTCAAATACCATATATGGTGCTGAATGAAATGGTATGTTGAAGCTAAAAAATTCATAAACAAGATTTATCTATAATTAAACATTTGGTTATTCTGATTTAATTAAGTCCTCTTAGATGGGACTTAACTGTCAACCAAGATACAGGAACTTCATTCCAGTTAATTAAGTGATTAACATGAGCATCAATTTCCAGAGTACCAATACATGATTAGAAAGATATGAAGAAATAGTCCCACAATTTAAGACAAGTAAACGCCATATCATCATTAGTACGCAGATTGGCATATCCACATGTATCCTTAGTATGAAAGTTTACAGTATAATAAATAACTAAGTTCTGTAAGACAACCTCCCTTACCCAGATGATCGGGCTGTGAAAATTGCTCTTTACCAATAACTGGGGGTTCCTGTGAATATATAATAAAATGTGTCAGATGGAGGAATTAGCTGCATGGACAGAAGTGCTCACAAAATACAATATTGCAGGGGCTAATATTGATTTCCATTTAAAAGTTCTGCAATTTTGATCATAAAGTTTACCAAGTCTTGAAAGATGAACATTCAATATTATGTTCAATGAATGATATAAAAGTTTCATTTACACTGTGTATAATTAAAAGCTAATACTCATCCTTTTGAAGTTTAAGAACTGGAACAAAAAATTGCGCAAAAACAAATCAATAAGTAGAATAAACTGATCTGGACACACTAAAAGAAGATTCGTATAACAGCAAGGCTCCAAATTGTGGCCCTTCCAATTAACTTTCATAACCAGATGTGAATTATTAAGTATAAATATACTATTACTCCACAAGTTGCAGAGAAAATTTCACAAAAATAATTCAACTGAGAGATCAACTGTAGAAGGAAATAAACTTCAGCAGTCACTTATAGTAGTACCATGTGATATAGCCCCTAAGGCCGGCTCGGGTGGTAAATGTTGGATTTTTAAATTAAAATAAAAGGAAAAACTTTCATTTCAGATTTTGTTTACTAAGTCAACTTTGACCAAGTCTTAGAATCTAAATCGGTTGAGAAAATATCTCAACTGTTTGGATTTTCTGTTGGAGTGGTTACAACAACTTGGGTTCTAAGTCTATAAATAGGCTCTTACTCCAATAGCAACAGACACTACTCATTTCTCTTTTCTCAACTTAAAAGAAAACCTGAAGACTACTCTTCGTAAGAATGGCTTCAGTGTTTAAAAGAATTTTCATCTTTATTTTTCTGGGCAACTTCTTCATTTGAGCAGAGGCTCTGCCCACCGTCCTGAACTGAGTGCTGGTGAATCCGGGGGATCCTTTACCGCTAGGGGACAAGGTCGATCCAGCGTCTGGACAAGGAGACGGACTTTTGATCTTTTAGGACAGCGACATCGCGACTGCATTCCCCAGGCCAGATTCTTTTGTTTTATTTTAATATAATTGTTTTTACATGTTAGAATAACTTGTTATTTTATTTTAATCTAATTTGTAAAGATATTGCATGTTTTAGAAAATAGTATAAAATTACCAACAATCTAAAGGATCAAAAAACATACATGAGGAGATCCACTTGTTCTGTGCTTTGTCGATTATGCAACCGCAAGTCAAGCTACAGTTGCTTTGGATGCTTTGCAAGGTGAGCACAATATACTAAACCTATGTGTACATATACATATTGGGGTTTTGCTGTAACTGCATCTGGTCACACACCCTGCGTGCTCTTTTTCATTTACTTTCTATAGTAGTTCCTTTTGAAATATCTTCATAGCTACTTTCTCTGTTTGGATTTATGCCTTGCTTTTTCCCCCTCTTCATATCTTAGTTTGGTTGCTTATTTTGTTAATGAACCTAATAATAAAATAGAAATTAAAGGGTCAATTGCATTTAATATCCTTCAGCTATACTCTCCAGAGTTATCAATTACTTGAGGGGTTTATTAGCATCTAACACACCTATAATAGAACTTAATGAGGGTTTTAGCTTCTATCTTTTGTCAAGTGCGACTAATATTGGGTGTACAGGTGCTAATAAACGACTTGAGGGTTAGAACTTAGAAGTGCTAGATATAGACAAAGGATACTGTATGCAATTAACTGTAAACTAAATGCAAACATATCTCTATAGCTACTGTCTTGTTGCATAGGTCGAGATGACAACAATGTTTTTACCTTTCTCCATTCTTAGATACTGTCTGTCATGTTTTATCAGTTTGGAATTTTTTTTTTGGCTTGTTGCATAAGTCTAGGTGACTCCAAAATCTTTACCTTTATACATTCTTAAATGACAGTGTCCATCATGTTTTATTAGTTATCTGAAAGCACTGGTTAGCGAAGCTGACATAATAGCTATCTTTTTGGTGTCCTTCTGTTCATTTGATTTTATGATATAAATGCATTAGATGTTTAGTAGAAACTCGTATTGCCATCTTTCCTAGTGCAATGTTGGTCATCGAACTGAACTTCATCCTAATGTAATAGTTTCTAGGTTTTTGTTTCTCTAACTAAGAAGCGCGGACTGCCAAATCCTTTAGCCACTGAGTTTTGCCTTAATTGATCCAGGATATAATATTTTAATTTAGCTCATCTAAACTACACATAGTCCAATGATTCAACCAGGTTTGATGTGCTTGTCCGGCACGAGACTGGGCAGATTTTGTCTTATGGGAACCAGCGCCAACTTCCATCTAAACCCTGAGCCCAACTCCACTTCCAACTAAACACAATCTGAAGTGGGATCTGCTCTTTCTTTACAAAAATTCATGGGATCTCAACCTATAAGATATTTTCTTCCAAACAAGTGAAGTCAATAAGGATGTAAAAGGCCACGACCCTGAGGTGCTTCCTCTCCCTATTAAACCCTTGCCTGATTTGCTGCAGCGTGTCCTTATTTTTATTTCCTGATTGTAGAAACTTTATATATAATAACAGTTTTAATGAATATTAATGGACATCTAACCAAATGTGTGTTATATTCACACCTTAATTTGTTTGTCTAATTTTAAGTTGTTCACTGTGATGTCAGTTCTAATTCTTTAAGTATTTTCAGAAGGGCATGTTTATAAAAGGTATCGATTACTATTTTAGATGCTATTGAATTTCCCTTGCTATCTCAGTTTGTAAATAAAATGAACAAATTCATATACATTTGCAACAAACACCCTTCCTTATTTAAAATTTATATATCTGCACTATACGTAGACTTGCATGTTTTCTCTTCAATTTACTGAATGAATAAATTCTAATACTTTATTTATTTGTTGCTTTATGTATTGGATAAAGACACATTGAACACTTCATCTAAGGAGTTGTCAACTTTTCATATATATACATGTTAATTTTGTGCTTAAATTGCATGATATAATTAGTTCGAGTTCTTTTAAAATAATTCTTGCTACTCTTGTATTGAATTCTAACTTACTCTGCTATATATCCAACTAAATTATATTGTTTTATAAATTGAAACTAAGTAAGATCCCTTACATTTTTTTTATTTTGCAAACCCTAATTTAAAAGCTACCAATATAAACCTGTATTCTGTCATTTTAATATTATGAATATAGAAAACCTGGTAGAAATCTTCTATCATTTTGACAAATCTAGAGTACAACAATATTATTTGTACACTCTAATGTAGCTGAAACAGGCACAGGTTATTGAGTTTCTTTAGATCAATAGGATAATAAAATTAAAGGTAAATCATTTCCTTTAAAGGGTAAATCATTTCCTCAAAATTTCATATAATTGGTGTTTAACAAAGGAAGGGTACTCAATGTGGTTCTATAATTAAGGAACGCCAAGCGCGGAAAACCTCCCACCTGAGTTATGCCAACCTGGCCAATTAGACTGATAAAATTGAGGTTTTGACTAACCCAATATTCTAAAATTTTTATTAAATATATCATCAGCCTTTGTACACCATACCTTTAAAAATGATTGTTTAGGTTATAACCCTAATTTTATCACCATTTGGACATAACTAAATCTATCTAGAATTAACCCTGATTATAAATTATGGTTGATTCGAGTTTTAACATTGAATCTGATGTAAATAATAATCAGACCATAATAAATTAGCTAGAATTGGAATCCTAGCCATGTTCAGGATGATGAATAGCCATGTGCGGTTTTGTTCCCCATCTAACTTTAATTGGGATCTAATAAAACTAGATTGCCTAAATTTCTTGACTATTCTTTAGCATATAAATATAGACATATATACTTTAAATATTTGAATAGTCAAATACAATGTATATATGCTTTATCATAAACCATTATGGTATAATTTGTTCCTTTTGAAGCTAAGGTTACAAGGAAAACTTTATAACTACCTATAATTTCAAATTGGGATTCAAATTGGGGGGAGACTCTGACAATTATCCAAAGACTTTATAGGTCTAATAAAAGATGTCAAGAGTCATAATAATGTGGTCATGAAGGGTTAAAACTCTGACTGTCACAACTTAAAAATAAAAGGCTGTTAAGCCAATTTTCTGACCCTAGAAAACATAAAGTCATTCTGATTAAGGGTCTTTCTAGGAGTATAGTCCTAATTTCATCGAGGGAGATAGGGTTAAGCCCATAATAGAGTTCACCGACAGCGAGAACCCAACCTACTTGATTGGGAGCCAGTTCCATGAAAGAGGTTCAATGTGGTAGTAACAAGCTGGACTGGTGAAACTCGTGTGGAGCATCAACCCGGATATATTTATATCCTATATGTAGCGTTGTAGCTACTACCCCTTCTCTATGGTGAGATGCTCTTATGATACAGCTAGGTAAGGATGAGTTTAACTCTTAATAAGTCCAACGCATGTAGTGTGAATGGTATACTATCCAGCTGTAGTACTCTTGGAGGACTTACCTATGTGAGAGGAACCGTAATGGCCGCGGTTGGGGGGTAGGGTTGACCCTAGAAACTCTCATGAGTCTGTTATTATGAGCATGACCTTTAACGCTCAACCCGCTTGCTCAATAGATGGAAACTTACTGTGTGTGTCTTTCATCAATATCTAGTTAAAGAGGCCTAATTCAAGACGTAATCTATTATGTCTCTCAGGTGGCGATAAAATTCACTAAGGGTAGATTCAAGGCCATAAGCTATCAACCCTGAATCCAAGTATGATGTTGCCCGATTTTATTCGTGTCTTATGATCTGATGATGTGATGGTTATTGATTTGTTTTATTATGTCTTTCCTGAAACTCAAGCTTTTGGGGGAGACTGTTGGATTTTTAAATTAAAATAAAAGGAAAAACTTTCATTTCAGATTTTGTTTTA
Source organism: Agave tequilana (assembly GCA_038442645.1). Taxonomy (NCBI): domain Eukaryota; kingdom Viridiplantae; phylum Streptophyta; class Magnoliopsida; order Asparagales; family Asparagaceae; genus Agave; species Agave tequilana. Next base: position 52,903 of record JAVJIF010022607.1, read on the forward strand.
CTAAGTCAACTTTGACCAGGTCTTAGAATCTAAATCGGTTGAGAAAATATCTCAACTGCTTGGATTTTCTGTTATAGTGGTTACAAAACTTGGGTTCTAAGTCTATAAATAGGCCCTCACTCCAATAGCAACAGACACTACTCATTTCTCTTTTCTCAATTTAAAAGAAAACCTGAAGACTACTCTTCGTAAGAATGGCTTCAGTGTTTAAAAGAATTTTCATCTTTATTTTTCTGGGCAACTTCTTCATTTGAGCAGAGGCTCTGCCCACCATCCTGGGCTGAGTGCTGGTGAATCCGGAGGATCCTTTACCGCTAGGGGACAAGGTCGATCCAACGTCTGGACAAGGAGACGAACTTTTGATCCTTTAGGGCAGCGACTCGCGACTGCATTCCCCAGGCCAGATTCTTTTGTTTTATTTTAATATAATTGTTTTTACATGTTAGAAT